>JABUQX010134960.1:35000-60792 GCA_015478945.1 Trachelipus rathkii | reverse complement strand
CTTATAGTAAGTTAATGGAGTATATATATATATAATTATATTATATATATATTTATATATATAATATATATTATATAATATATTTAATAATGGTAATCAAGTTATGAGTGTATGTAAGGTTTTAGGTTGAATTAGAGCATTTTTGGATGAAAACATTTAATGTGTGTTTTGGTCGGATCATTAAAGATCACCAAACCTCTTCTCTGAATATCTTTGAGAACACACACAAATAGACTAGCCCCGCAGATGACGTTCTAATTACTTACGGAGGTTAGTCTTACTCCTATAAATCACATATAAATCCAGACATAACCTGTCAAGATCTACATCTCAATATCTGAACTCCCTCCAACAGTGAGTTCAGATATATTCTTTAATAAATACTATTCCTCATTATGGTGTCCTATACAAACTAAACCATTACTTGACATATAATATTCATATTACCTGTCAACCCACTTATAAGGAACTCTGAAAGACTCTATATATATTCAAATTATATTTAAGAACACGAGACATTTTGGCGACAATCTACACTAATTTTTATATATAAGGGTTTACACCTACATTCCATTATTCAGGATTGAACCTCAATCCTCAGAACAATCTCTATATTTTCCCATTTCTCCTACTCTAATATATAAATAATATCTCTTCAAATAGACTCGGAAAACATAAGACATTACTACATGGCAGATACTACATATATCTCGCGCTAGGTCCGTGGAAAAGAACCCATACGGAGATATTCTACTCCCCCTTGTTTTTAACACACAAATGACTTACTTATTCAACATATTTAGCCAACCGTACCACATTTTTTCTTTCCCTACACATGAAGCTTTGAGATAGCTTTATAGCGCTATGCTGAGATTTCTCACAATCACCCAAATTTTGTCTTAGTAAGCATATTTATAGTGGATATAACTAGTATATCACACTCTAGTTTCATTAATACACCTTTTACAAACCCTACACACCCTCTTAACCACTATATATTGCATCATAACAGAAGCAGCTACTTCGCTATGTGGATGATATTTTTGGATATCCTCTAATGACTCACCACTATCAGCTACACACAAACTACCTCACCAAACTCATACTTATCTGAGAACATATTTTTACTCTCGAATTCATCTCTCTTAATTAATTTTAATAGAAAATCTTTACGCGCGAATGATATATCTTCTCTATACTGACAAAGATAAGCAAACTAATCCTTCTCTGGAAAGAGCCCTTCGTCACAATATAAGAGATATTGAGACCCTAACTACCTAACTACTGTTATGTCGATATGAATAACGTGATAAATAAACCTATAATCTTTATAAACCCTTCGTTAGAATCATTAAAACATCCAAAACAACAAAAAGGTCTGCTCAACAACTATTATGATGAGAAATATCGTGTATAACGTGGCAATACTCTGTCGTAATCACATATATATCGAGCTACGTAGCTCTGAACAAATCATGTATCTCTCCGTGTCTTACTTTCTATTAATATTTTATTATCTCAATAATTTGACTCAAATTCATCGATGATACGATTATCTACAATATCTTTTACTGTCATATCACAATCCAGCTTACATGGGCATTATACGATTGCATCTTCACATACATAGAAGACTCAAAAATGATAGATAAATTTACATCATGAAATGCTCCAACTCACTCCCATCGTGAGTACAACAACATCTTTTATTCCGTAACACGTATTCAATTACACATATACACAATACGAGACTCTAGTATTTAAATCTTAATTAACTCAATCCAACTTATAAAATACTAAACCAATCCGTTAATCTCTGTTATAGACTTAATTTCCTCATTATCAACTCAATCATTGTCGATTTCTCTCAAGAATACGATACTTCTATTAACCTTCCTAACTCTAAGCTTAATAACACACAATAATGACTATTCACTCCAAAAGTGATGCTCACATTAATCACATTATTATTTCGACCTGCCCAATTATCTCTCTAAATATGCCCCCTTACTCAAATTTCTTCGATGAATTTACTTCCTGAATTAAAAATTATTGGAATTTAAAATTTTTATTCATGAAGGACTTCTCTGTTGATCTAACCAATAATTGAGCAAACGATAATTTCTTTATATCTCTTCCACGCACTACAATCAAAATTATGATTCATTCTCTATAGCTTAACTCAATGCATACTGAGATTCGAGATCTCCTCTCCTAATCTCATCACAATGTATATCATATGATAAAACTAGTGCCCATTCTGTTAATGAGTATTGTGTATACATCAAGACTACACCACCACTAATCATTAACGTTTAAAACTCAATAGTAATGTATTTATCATATCATCATAAATGTGGCATAGCGCTTGTTGACTCGTTATCTTCCAGACTCTCTTATTATTCCCAATATTTCTTATTAACATGAAAGGAATTTTTAGTTTCTACTCAACTATTCAATCCCCACCATCACTACAATAACAATACCAGATGAAACTAATTACAACTCCTATTCTGCTCTTCCATTATCTAAAAAATTAAATTTATTAGACAAATTATTTTTAAGACTAATTATATAATTATCTTAGTTTCAAGAATATTTCTTTTATCATTTATAACTTTTTTATCTTATCTCTTCTGCGGACTTCTCTTATAGGGTACTTTTATCTGAATTAATATATTTAGATAATATAAACATAAATATAAATCTTTATAGCTACATAGAATAATAAGAAGGGTCCAGAATCGAAGGAACCTTAAAGCGTGACGAATAACTTGGTTAAATCTCTCGATATACATCATATGTAACTAATATACATATTTTACTTTTTCTACCCCAATTTTTTAATTGCATAGTAACTACTGTTTCATAGTGAATATAGATACTTCAGCAATATTACTCACACCCTCCTTCACTAGATAAAAATATGACCTTGAATTAAATACTATACATCATGTATATTTTATTAAAAAAAAAATTTAAACACTGTAATATTATAGAGGATAAAATTATTTCTATTATTCAATATGAATAAAAAATTTAGTAATCGTAAAAATGTGGTATCTGGTAACTGCAGATATCTTTATAATTATATATTTTAATACATCTATCTATATCTATTAATACTATTCATATCTATCTATAATATTTTGAATTCTATATTATTCTAATCATATATATCTAATATATATATATATATATAATATATTAATTATAATTATATATATATATATATATATATTAATATATATATTAATATTATATTATATTAATATTAATATTAATTTATATATATTATTATATATATATATCCTTTTAATTGATTGGTATGAGGAGGTTTAATAAAATATTCTATCATTAATAGCAATTGAAATATAATTAAAAGAATATGTATTTTTTACTCTATAAAAAAACATATCTTCAATCTTCAAACTATCTCAACAGCAAAATGAGTGATATACTTACCTCCTTTTTATATTGATCTGTAGCTACTCTGGTGGTAGCTACTCATGATAAACTAGTTATTATGTACTATAAATTCTCCAAGAACGCTAATATATTTCCAATATTGCAGAAGCATTTTTGAAGCTTTTTTTTGATTTCTGTTGACAAGACAGCTCATGTTGTATTATAACTTCTGCACGTTTGTGGGTGAGAGAGAGAAGATCTAAATCTATAAATTTACAATCCAAATTAGCTATATCAGTTATTATAGTAACAAATAATCATCTACAAAATTTCATTATAAATATTTGATTATAAATATATATACTTCGTGGAATGTACATTTACTAAGAATTAGTGAGGGATAATAATATGGATCTATATATACCTGATAAGTTATTTATACTCTCTAAGCTTGATGTGAATAATAATTATATCAGGATAAAAGTAGAATTGCTAAATATTATTGCATTATAGTTCTTTTTACATTTTATATATGTATATATATTTACTATATATCACGTGGCATTCTCAATATTTTATTAACAGAAAGCAGTTCTATGTTATTCTAAAATACTATATATATATGTAACAATTTATCATATCTAAATGCTATTATATTTAAAGAGATAAAAGATTAGATATAATTTATAAAAGTTTCTTAATCCAATAAATCGATTGCAAGACATAGCAATCTAAGGTAAAAAGGTAAATTGTGGTAATGAGATAAATAAAATTTTAGTAAGTCGTGAAATAAACTTAAATCAATAATATATTAACACTCGTGATTACCAGATCATATCATATAAATAAAGATTGATATATGAGTATATATTTAGAGATTCGATAAGTTAATATCTTAAATTATGAAATCTCCACTTCAAATATGTTCTCTTAATTCTTCCTTTATAACATTAAAGATACCATTCTCTCTCTCTTAAAAAAGCAAAATCTTTTACTAAATTCCACTAAACGAAATCATTAATACTTAACTTTGCCACACACCTTGTTTCTGTCCTAGCAAGAATTCAGTAGTATATCTTAATATTACTACCAATATTAAATAGAATTCTAAGAAGTGGTATATTTACTAATTACGTGACTCTCGCTTTCGCCTGTGTGTACAATATTATATAAAATAGTGTCCGCCTTCGTGACCTCAAATAGTACCAATGTTTCTATGATCACAAGGGCCAAGGTAAATTGTGACTTATATATGCTTTACATTAAGTTATGTGTTACAATCGTGATATGTTAGACTGTGAGAGAATTAAAACAATAAAAATATACTCAAAAAGCGCGGTATGTCTCTTTTTAGATAAAAGAAAAGATACACAAGAAATCGACCAGATCTAATATAATAAAGAAAAAAAAAATCATATTGCTGAAGAATTTTTTGCCTTTCTTAATTACTAATTAAAATATTTTAAATCAAAATATATAATGTGTGAATTGTTATCACAGATTTCATAAATCAATGTCATACTAGTCACGTATCTGAAAAAATTACAATGAGGACAATTTAGGTAGGTAATTGTGGAGAACGCCGGAATGCATAGAGTAAATACTCGAGTAGAATTACTCTAGATATTTAGAGTGTAAATGTCAAGAGACAAATAAAAAAATAGTTGTATTCTAAAGAATGAAACTTGATAAAGAATTTAATGTATGACAGTTACTTTAGTGCTCCAAGATGACGTTAATTAAAGATATAGCCACACTCATGATGGAGGCATTAGTGTGGTTAGATTCTAACATCAACTATGACATGTCTGTAGCGTGCGTGCTAATGGTCTCACGCAATTCTACTAATATATAGCAAATATATATATATACTTATATAAAGTATATAAAAAACTTGTAGCAAAAAGCAACATCGATTATACACTAAAATGGTGGATATCTAAAAACGTTTAAGCGTGGATAAAGTGTGAGCAATCTTAGATCAAGATGTTAGATGTGTGAGGAAAGTATACAGGCTTAATGCTCGAAATGAACTTCTGCCTAACTAAAAGTAGTATATATTTATGATAATGATTGAGGCTTAGCCTAGTAGTATAACCTATTGAACTCTTTCTCTCTCCAGATAGTCATAGGTATAATCAAATATTTCCTCTCGTTCAATCCTCCCTCTATATATAAGTACCCCTACTAATAAAAGCTACGCGGCTTCTATGTAATGTGAGTGCAACAAAAATATTCATCAGAAAACTTGACTGCAGGAAACTTTTTATAGATGAGCCAAATGCGAGTGCTCTTTAGGAAAAGAGTGAACAATGAATAAAGTCACATTTAGTATTGAGGACAAAAGATCCGCAGATAAATGTGAAACATGCAAACACCTTAACCTCCTTTCTGTGCCCTGGTCAATCTTGTTTGAATCACACTAGTCAAGAGAATTCTATGCGCTTACTACAGATCGCAAAAACTGAGAAATTCCATATACCAACTAGACTAGCGTACGACGGGACTGCGAATGCTCTATCTCCGTGATAACACCTATATAATAGGTAAACTTCGTCTGGATGATTAAGGATCACTTCAATCCCTTGTCGCAACACGCACAGATGTGGGGCCACAACATATCCTCACAAAACCCTGGCGCCATTCTCTCCTATTATGCATTCTTTTATTCTCGCCTCTGCCAAAGCTTAGTACGTTTTTCTCATCGCATTATTCAGATCCATTCTGGATATCTTGTCAGTTTGAAACTGATAGCATATAAGAGATGCGCGCAAACATTTTTGTGACACAATACTCAATAGATACTTGATTTGGAGCCGTGCAGAAAGAAGCTGCAGTTTCGAAACAACGAACTAACTGCCACACCATTAATACAGTAACCGTCTTAACCAATATACCGATAACTCCTCTACTCATTCATAACAATCATAATAGTCTCAGAACATATATCCACTAAAAGCGACACTCTACGTACTAATCATAAATAATGAAACTACTCTATACTCCGTGTATCATCCTCTGGGTCTCTACCTATCTTCTCTCCTATCAAACACACTCTCATACTCGTCATATGTATACGGGTGCATATCACTCATTCAGTTCTCGTATACTCCATATCTCTTATGCTCAGCTATGCAGCACTTTGTAGGAAGTGGCTTTAATTTTCTGAACTATTTAGAATTTAATATAAATCGATTCCTAGAATAACTCCTTCTTATATGCACGAGGAACTTCTTATGTGAGTGCTAACGTATTCTATTATAAAGCACAAAGAGATAAAATATCGATACTCGTAACCCTATGTAAAGACTTTATCATAGCTGACATCTAGTTCAGGCGTTGAGTTCTTCTCTTACAGTGTCGAGCACAGAAACAGTATAATTTATAATTTTAGCAAGACAACCTTGAATGTTCATTATGTATTCCAACTTTTCATTTCTTATACTTATCCTATTCTACTTGAAAGTTTGTTTTGTAATATAACCAATATCAGGTTTCTCCATCATACTGTCTACATGGCCAAGATATACCCTCAGTGAATTTTAAACTGCAGGCCAAGTGATGGCCAGATCTTATCTTTACAAACTCTCCATTCATGAACATGAGTTATAACACTTGAGAAACTTATAACTATCTCATCCATGACCCACCTTTTAAAAACTATACTATTAATCATAACATCAATTAATATCAATACCTACCTAATCAACTTTTAATCTACACTCATCTAGTGAACAGTTCAATTAAAATTTTCTAAGCATTTCTATATAACAAACTCTTCCTATCATTATTCGCCACACTCCATTCATTAATAAAATTCCATAACTCTTAAAGTCGATTAGAGCAACAAGGAGAATTAATTATGGCACTCCACTCTCTCTCCGTAAGGTTAATCATAGTACAAATAAAAAAATCTAACATACATATATACCAGTTACAGACCGCGCACGCACTCTCTGCAGTTCCTCTCGAGTAGGCACGAGCCAGATGCCGGAAGACTCGCGCAAGCGTGGAGTAGACACGACAGCACGTAGAGCACGAACGCCTGCCGAGCCGTGCATGCTCGGTAGATCTCAGATAGAGTAACTCAATTTACACATATGTTGGACGACCCGAGTGCTCGGGCTAGTCCTCGTAAGCCAACATGAGTAATTTTAGCTTAATTATAAAGATAACAAGAAAACTACATGAGCATTACTCTATGATTTCTCATTCGAAGTCTACCCTACACTACTATAAATTAATAATTATATTATTATTCACAACATTAAATATATACTAATACTGCTTACTAATTGGTAAGCTATTACCCTATTTATATAATAACTCCTATCCCAATGAAAGCAGTTTTTCAAATATCTATAATTAAAATCACTATATATAATACTCAATTTATATATATATATATAATCTTCTTTACTCCCTCAATTTATACTATATTATACTAATCTAATTTGCTTCAATGTAAAGATTTAGTCAAAACAGATCCTTTACTACTCACAACAACTACATACCCCGCAATCTGTTCACCTTAGTGATTTATACATCATCCATAATCTAAGTTCTTCAGTCACTCGGCGCACTCTTTATCTGAGACACATAAATATCCAATTGCTAATATATATACCATTCCCTTACAACTAACTACATAATAAATAACTAAATTCCCCTATATTATTCTACAGTTCCCTTTACCTCCCTTACCTTTATATATAAGTATGGATACCTCATAAGTTAACACATAGTCTGCTCTACCCTTACATCTAAATACCTACTTATACGAGAAATATATCTATATTACCTCATTTCATTTATGTTACGCTTTTATGTAATCACAAAGTCTTCTCAAAGTAATCGCACTCTTGATCATAATGCAACTCCCCCAAATTCTCTGTCTTCTACCCGATTTACATGTATCGCGATAATGCCCTATTCAATTCACATCCAGTGTGTGTTATAGTATATATATATACCTTGAGTCAGATTAATACCATTCTTTCAACTTCTCACTTCTAATCCACATTTAATCACTTCACTTACCTGCTTATTAATACCTCATACCCAATAAATATAACCTTATCTTCTCATTATAATGCACCATAATCAAAACCCACAACCAGCACTATCACCTCATCATTACGGCTAATAATTAATATATCAGTAATTACCAGAGTGTTCTTTCCACACTCCCTCACATAATTACCCATTTCATCTCAGTTAACAAAAGCACTAATCTATTTTAATATTCATTTATCTGATCACATGGTATTCTCACCTATATTCTCATAATCTTAACTTATTCGCTGCTTCCTTCATAATGAGACTTCCTTATAGTGCTCATAATGATAATTGTCATTACCAATGTGATCCAACTCTCTACCAGAAAATATTATGTAGTCAAGTCATCGAACTATAATCCCCAGTTACTCTGTTTCGTGTCTTACTTGATTGCCTCTCCTTTCTCTCCTATGCTCCTTATCTCTGCTTCTCTGTGATAATACATTCTCCAAGGCACCATCTCTTCTCTTTTGCATTTTCACATTACATCATATTAATGCTTTTCTTCTTTAAAAAGCCCAACATCTCGTACTAGCACTGCTTTCTTTTACTTATAATACTAAAGCGCGTAGTGTCGCATTCACCTTAGTCGCATTCCACTTGGGTGTCGATGTGTTATGCTTCTACATTACTTCTCGTATTTATGTCTTCCACTTCGCCACCCACTCCTCTCCTTATGAAACTAGAGAGCGTCGCGCGACCTCATGCTTACGGGTTCGTGCCTTCCAATTGTTTTCTCCATGGTATAAAACATTAAGTATACAAATTAAATATATAGAATATAATACTAATAGAGCATATTTTAAGAAAAATAAATACAATAATCAACTTAATAATATAATTACTAAAAATACAATACATATAAAAATATAAAAAAAACCACAATATAAAAAAAAAAAAAAAAAAGCCGCCAATTCGCTATGTAACTCTTTGTTACTCTGAGGCCCATTTATCCATTAAGATAGTACATAGCCAATCTAGCTTAAGTGTACTGCTAATAGAACTCCACTCTATATAATTTTAATCCTTGATGATATTCCATTATTCTATCTAAACACATCTCTATATCTTGATTATTTAAATCTATTTCAAATCTATATCAATACTCAACTATTCTTTCATTTCATTATCTACCACATCTCAAATATAATCCTCTCATAATCATATAATTCTTTCACTTCTCGATACTTACTAATTATTATCTCATTTACATCTTATTACTTACTTGAATTACTTATTATGATGTATTACTATTGCCTCTCTCTCACAAGACCAGTTCTACCTTAACCACACATACCTTCTCCTCACAGAATCAATCACCTTCCTACCATCTCATTTCTCCCAGACACGCTCAAAAACCACCTGTGTGTTTATAAATGCCATCTCTATAGTTATAAGGTTAGATTTCTCGCGTTGTTAGTGTAATATATATATAAGTATATATATATATATATATATATTTAATGCTTAGATTATCAAATTACACAAGAATTAAAAGCTTACAATATATATTATATATATATATAATATATAATAATATATATATTAAATAAATATATATTATTATATTGTTTTATATATGTAAGGTTATATATTATTAATATATTATATGATATTATACGTATGATATATTATAATAAATATATATGTATTTTAAATATTCCTAATATTTAGGGCTAGAAATATTTTTGCATTAATTTGGTATTTACATGTATATATTATAATAATAACATAATCTTTATTAAATATACAATTAAAATGTAAATTATTATGATAGGTAAATTAATAAAATAAAACATAAAATAAAATAAAGATTAATATCTGAGTAATGTGAAGTAATATATCCATGTTAAAATAAATATAATAATCAAAAAATATTAAATATATTACAAAAATCTAGTTTTTTCAATAATTCCTAATGTGTTGTACTCCACATGAATGATTATAATAACATACGATGCATTACTCAATGCTGAATACTGGATATTTATCGAATCTAGCTATAATACTTGAACACTTACAAACTTTCACTTCAATTGTTTTATGCATCCTCATATATCTGATTGGTATTCAATCATGAAAGTTCCCATTTATATTTTAAACCTTTACGTATAGTGATTCTATGAAAATTTCTCCTATATGTTTATTTCAACATACCAATGTTTACCATAATTAAGAGAATTACTAATTAATATGTACTCTTAATTTTTCATTTATGTTACTCTTTAATGATAAGTCTATCCCATTTTAAATTTCCAGAAGAATTAATATATTTTGTTAATATATATATATTATATATATAAATTGATATTTAAAATAATTTATATTATCTTATAAAATTAAAATTAAATGTAATAAATTATATTGTTTAATGAACTAATAGTGTGAACTCTAAAAACTTTCCTAGTATAGATAACCTATACTATAAGTAAGTCTTTTATATTTTGATGGGATAGATAAATATTTATGTATAATTTCTCTTATTTAGTAAATATTGAATAAAAGTTTATTTCTAAGTGATAATTCCAACCCGCTCATTCCCTTCAGATGCTGACTGTATATTATATTTATTATCAGTATATTATTATAATTAATTATATATGTATATATCTCAATTCGATTATATATCACTTATAGTCTATCAAGAGCAAATTAAGATTTTTTTTTTTATCTTTTTGTGATCGAGCTATGAGTGGTGCGTGGATTGTTCATTACTGGATGTATCTCTGTGTAACTCGGAAGTTCTATGTGTGCAGAGACTGATAGATTAGACTCGGATTTCACACAATACACTCTAAAAAAGAGGGATCGAGCCCGGATTCTCTCTAATTTCGGGTCGAACTTTTAACTCTTCAAAAACTAGTTATAGTATTTTGGTGAAAAGACGCTCAGGATGTGATGCAAGTTCCCACGGTATATTACAGCATTGTCAAATCGACGAGTGCCTATTGGAATCGCTCAATTTCTCTGTCATTAGTGATTTTATTTTCGTTATATAATGCTCTACCACGGACGATAGCATTACTTGTGTTTTATCAGTGACACTTTTTATCTGAGTGAAGTATACCAAGTACTTAATCTCCCGTGTTTCTAACTATATTTTAAAGTTGTATTATGCAATTGTATATAAATTTTTTGATATTTGTTAAATATTGCAGATAAGATATGATTCCGAAATACTTAACAATTTCAGGTTCCTGAACATCGTATACAATGAATAAGTTTTGTAATTTATATATAAATGTTTATTAATGTCTCAATATAATTTCGATACGTGCGTTTTATAAGTATATATGAATTTTATACATTTGTAAAGATATATATATTAATTGTGATATATTTCAGCTGACTTTTTTTATTTTTTCAATGTTTAGTTACTCAGAACATTTTAATCAAAGATAGAAAACCCAACAGATATATTCAAATCAAAGAAAACTATTTTCTCTTTAAATTCTACTGATAATACTATTACTGTTGATATATAACATCTATATTAAAATAGGCAAATATTTTAAAATCATAATTAAAACAAAATATTCCCTGAGTTAATGGTGTATATCCTCAAATAATGCCTTTATTTAACAAATAGGTTATTGGTCATAAGTGTTCTTATTTGTTCTCTCTCAGATAAGCACTTCGTTGCATGCCACATTAGCATAAGTTTATATTTGTATAATTTCTCATTAAGGAGCAAATCCTACTCAAGAATTTAAATGCGACTGCTTGGAGTACCGAAATTGTTGAAAAGATATACCTAATAGTCATAGCAAATTCTATTTTCCTGTTGATCACACTTACAAGACATATGTTTACAATTTTATTATTTCTATATAATTGTTTAAATAACATCAAACCTTACAATTAAAGATTGCTTTTAATATCTAACAGTCTATATATTTGAATTAATGAAGGTCTTCGTATTTTTTTTTTAAAATTTATATATACTGAGATATCATTTATCCGTCACTGATCATGCTTGGAAATAGTAAATTTATATAATAAAATCTGAAAACATCTTCTTCCTTATTTTATTTTAATCTTTCAACTTACATTTAAGCCCTTCTATATATTGTTTTATTGTCTTTTTGTTTTTGAGGTAAGAAGAGTATAATAATTATAGTTGGGTTAGATTATGAAAATTTTTTGTTAGCTAATTTGTGTGCGCTACTTATATATACATAGTATAAATTGTTCGATCCTATATACTCGAAGCTGCTGTATGGACATGATAATAATGATTTAAGAAGTATATGTTGTTTATAGTGTTGGCGAGTAGATATTTCAGAATAAAGCTCATAAAGTTAATATGAATTTCTTCTATTCAGGTTAACTTGGCGTAGTTAACACAGTACCTGATATATTGCGTATAGTATCTATTATAGATACCATAATAGGCTCTTATCCAGATTAATATTTTTTATTTATGGTTGGTTGGGTATTCATGAATTGATTAGTGAGTAATTAACATTGTGTCTATGGTAGTTGTTTACTATTGTTTATAAAGAGTGCAGTACATGATATCGTGCTTCTGTGTTTTTGTGAGTAATGTGAATATAGAATTATGTATTATTTTGATATATAATATATTAGTTTTTAATAATAATTATCCTCAGTATGGTTTTTCTTCTTGTTTCCGAGAGTCAAATATTTGTTTTCTAATTATTATTTAAATTTGTAATAAATATTTTAGTTAATTGATAAAAGAACCTCAAATAATATTTTAGGTTTTTTCTATGTTAAGAATTGCTTTAACAACATCATCTTGACTATATAGTAGCCTTAGTAACCTTTCAAACCTGGCTTTTTACGAGTACCTGGGTTGTGAGTTTATTAGCATATATAAATAAAATAGAAAATACATCGTTCGCTAATCACATTATATCACTTGAAGGATCTCATGGGGAGTTCCATTGTGTAAGTCTTGAGTATTTATTTTGATTGTACTATTGCTCAATACTGCACAGGCTACGAATATCATATGAAGTCTATACAGAGAGAGCCCATATTGTGCGAGGCCGGAAGAGAGTGATGAACTAAGACACTCCGGAATAGATAAATAGATTACCGAGGTCCAGAATTGTATTAATAGTGTTGTTGCGATAATTATTTTGTCTTGTACATACGGCGTGGGGAACACATGCCCAGAGCCGCACTATCTCGTAATCTCTATCATAGATAAGTAAGTTTAAAATGTGTTTAATAAATCAATTAATACATAATAATATAATTCTAAATATAATAATTACAATAATGATAAACACAAAAAACAAATATAAACATTATAAAATATAGGAGACAATACAACTGTGTTCCTAGTGATTTACTTTATAGTACCGAACCAATTACATGTGAGTCTATTCGTTGTTTTATTACTGACGATAGTTGCTAATTATTATCCTCTCCTGCAGTGCACAGAGTTCTGGACTCTTTGCGACCGCTCAACTTCGTTGACCGCACCTCATTCTGAGATAAGATATAGTGTTGCACGCACACAGCAGTTAGTGTTAATCTCTTCTTCGTATATGTGAGTATCTCTCTCGCTTAAATAGACGCGTGTGCTAGGATGATAGTGTTTAAGTATTGTGCATTCAATATTAACATCTGATATATGTTAATCAGTAACGTCACGTCGTAACTAACGATCAAGGTTACTGATGAGCTCTCATGCACGTACTATAGTCGGTTTTATGATGTGAGACTCTTAGCCACTCCACTCATAATATTTTTGAAGATATCGTAGCGTACTGTGTTAAATAGGTAAGAGCTGAGAATATGTGTTTTACACTAGCAATTTCAAATACTTAATAGGACTCACGGAAACCATACATGATTAATCAGGTGGGTTAAATATCACATGTTACTCACACCTCACTCTCTAATAGTGAATGCGTGTGTGGCTCAGCTATACTCGCTATAATAACCTATTAGTATAATTTGCATAAAGATACGAACGAAACTTGGTATACACCTATTATATAATAATTCTGCGATCATATATTATGGAGTTATATAATAATTACCGATTAACTCACCCCCAAAGGGGTGAGGTATCCAGGCCTCCAAAACCTGAATATAATATTGAATATATATATACTATTAGAACGACGAAAACCTGGTATACTAATCATACCTTTTACATATATAATAGGTTACCTAACATCATATATGGGGCTCATAAATAGCCGTATATATAATCATACTTCTACTAATGAGGGTCTATCTCAAGCTCCCCTAACCTGAAAATTAATATGACATAGAACGACGAAACTTGGATACAGCCTTTTCATATAAGGTACCCACATCTTATATGAGGTTAAATAACGTACACACCCCAAAGGGGTCTCCAGCCCCCAAACCTGAAATATTAACATAGATCGACGAAACTTGGTATATATCTTTCTTATGATGTATCTCGATACAGAAAAAAAAATTAAACATTTCTATTCTTTTAAGTTTATAACTTACAAATTTACGATTTTACATACCCTAAACAGTAAATCAGTAAATCAGTAATCAAACTGGCCTCCCCAACCCTCTACCCTTCCATGATCTATTGATCTATTGATTATTGATCTATTGATCAAGTCATATGTTTTACTAAAATTGTCATTTGTTTTACATACCCGAAACAGTTATCAGTAAAATCAGTAAATCAGAAAATCAGTAATCAGTAAATCAGTAATTCAAACTACCCTCACCACCCTCCTACCCTTCCATGATCTATCGTGCTATTGATTCAAGTCATATTTTGTATAACATAACAAAAAACTTATTTATTATATATTGTGTTTTAATACTTAAAAAAAATTTTGATATTGGTATCAGATAATTAGCACTAGAAGCTCACAGTAAATATTAGCAAATCAATGTTTCATATAGTGATGCTCTCATGTGCACCCAGCTCGACACCCAATCAGTGATATTCTTTTCGAAATACATCTTACTTACTCTTTGACATCCTTGGTGTGTCATTGGTAATTCAGAATTCTATTGATCAAGATAATCAACTTAAGTTCCACTCTCTCTCAAATTATATTGAGCAATTGTTTGTTTATTATCAGAAGATTGCTGAATCAACGTTTTTTCGTCGAGACTGTTTTCAGTCTAGTTAATAAATCAAATACTGATCATTCACAGCATATACCCTTCCATTCCTTCCATTTATGATATCTATTGTTATTAATTGTAATTACTTCTTCAATTAAAATCAGACATATGTAGTAGTATATAATAAAATATAGATTCTGAATAAAAAGAAGTGTATTGAAGCATAATGATTTTATTTTAAAGCATAATTTATATATTAATAACATAATAAGTAGCAGTACTATACATAATCGTATGATTACACTATAAATTTTTTAGCTATAAAAATATATATTAATTTACAACTGAGTTATTAAAACGAATAACTAATATATTATTTTAAAAATATATAAATAAAAACATATATATAATGAATATAATAATACAGTTATATATCAACCTACATTTATAAATTATAAAACTAGAACTGATAGGTTGTACAGGGAAAACATAAGGTCTTAACATATAGCTTGAACAATTATATATTTTAAATAAAAGAGATTACATAATTGTAATTTACTATACAATAAGGCTAAATGCTCATAGAGTAGTACAAGGTAAATAGCACAACATATATAAATTTTTAATTCTATTTTAACTACTTGACTATCTCACTATAGTGAAACCATTAGATACGACAATACATATCCCTTATGAGAATATTGTTGTGAAGGATAAGTTCAGAAAGTCGGTAAAATCACAATTTATCACAGAACTCGAGAGTTCATTACATGCGAATATCACCATATAAAATTCATTCTTATTGTGATTTTTTATAAAGTGAGCATTAAATATTTCTTTCATTCATTCATCTATTTAATAATACTATCTAAAATGTAATATATTGCTATGTACTTACTTGGATCAATTTTGCTCTCTCGATTGCATACTATTTAGTGAGTGCGAAGAAGACAAATTTTCGAAAGTATTTTTCTCGAATACACACACAGGATAGCTATATGTGATCAGTACGTGGTCAAACGTTATTGATCCGAATGAATCTTTTTGAGCAGACAGTTTATAAAATTTCATGAAAATATATGATATTCTTTGGATATAATCTAATATTAGTAGAATTTGAGGGATCTATCAAGTCATTATACCTAAGAATCTGTAAGTATGATCGCACGCATAGTGTGTGTAAGATCGTAATGCATATAGGTTATCCGTGTGTCGGGTAATCGGAGAGCAGTTGAGTCTTGAGTGTAGTCTCTAAAACAGACGATGGTAACCGTGTATAGATCAACGCATTGAGCCTAAGCCCAGTATTGGTCAGATGCAATCAGGAGATTAAAAGCGTAACGAGCAGGAAAGACAGCACATTGAGAAATGTATAGGACACACTTCGGAAATGATCATATCTCTCAATAGGAATACACGCAACGACAGATTATGTTGACTCTCGAAATTCAAATAGCAAACTGAATGACACTCTGCTGTACATACCCGACTATATGGTTGTAGAAAGAGAGTAAAAAAAGGCGTAACTTTCCATGCGGTTTGCTGCAAATAGCATTCGAATGTTGTAGAAATATAGCGATATCATATGACAAGTATGATAGAGGAGGAGTAAAGCGAACCGTCTACACGCTTAGCGGATTTGAAGTAGGATAATAGAATACTACGATAAATAGCCTCTATGGCGTGTTAAGTCTAAAAGCTGAGATAGTTAAGGTAGGTGTATATTACCTATATAAAATGCAGAAGTAGCAAGTATTAAGTAGAGCGGATAGAGAAAGGAGATTCTCCTAAATTAGTAAGGCAGAGAATTTACGCATATGTGGCTATATGAAGAGGAGAAAGCGCAGAGTGAATTTCGACTTACGATGTTATCACCTAAGATGTAAGTGATATGAGAACGTCTCTCGCAAGTGTAATATTTAAGAACAATACGGTCTCTCTATCAGTACGCAACAGATAGCGCTCCTCGAGATAAGTTTCTTTGTGCCATGGTAGCCTTTCGACTATAGCTCTGCATGAGACACCTATACGCGTGAGCGGACAAAACATTAGTAGCGCGCGTAGATCTAGATTTAAAGAAGAAACTCTCCGTATGTCCTTCGAGTGAAATAGGGTGGAACGACATTGAAGAAGACTTATTAATGTTGTAGATAACACAAATGAAGGCCGAGTGACGATTAAAGTCTTTCTATAGTGGAGAAGACTAAATATCCCACACCGATGTGAACGGTCAACAACGTCAATAGTTTCAGTTATATTACGGGTCATTCAATTGTTATTTTACTAGAGTCTTAAGCAGCGGGCCTCCTTAATGTTTGTCCCTTTCGATCTCCTAATCAAATGCTTGTTATAAATGAGTTGAAATAGTAATTTATATCTAGATAACTGAATAGGAGAATATGCGCTAGATTAATTAGGGTAACGAGTTAACTCGGCATAACGTGATATTGAATAATTAGTAAAGTTTCCGAATATACTTCGGTAAGAGTAAAACTTGCAGCTGAGGTTGCCTCCTCAAGGATACAGAAAAAGTTATGAGTCCTACTGGAGGATGATAACCTCCCATGTTTGAAGATTAGTACCACGACCTAATAAAGGAGTTTAGATATTTTGAACCATGTATACAGGAAGCACCTTTAATGTCCGTAACCACCTGAGGTATTGCCTGCGAGCGTTGAACCGTGGTATAGATAGTGACTTTCCTGAATTTGAAATCTTTCATATACTAGGTATTAACTATATATACTTTTTACTTCCATTCAGGAGTATGTATAAACACAATAACTCTCGAAGCGTAAATCACGAAGTCACCTTAGAATCGAAGAGTGACCATTGCAACATATTGTGGAGGGGACGTGAAATAGAAATTACGAGAAGGTACCTAGAAGAATCCGTCTATTATGTCGAAGTGTGTCCTCACAAAAGTGTATCAATAGCGAGGCTCGATGCATTTAAATTTGTGATTCAGTCACGCACGGTACTAATACTATTAATACAATTCTGCGATATAATATACATTATCATACGATCTGTGTAGGAAGTCACCAAATAAAAGAGAGATTCGCAATTCTGCTACTTTATAACAGATACGCGAAAGGCTCCAGTGGTGGGCTATTTCGGAAGAATGGGAATATGGCGATAAGAGAAATGAATCTTGCTACTACAAAGTTATCATGACGTAAGTAAGAATGCCGAAAGAACGCGCATCAACGGTGAATGTCCCAAATAAAGCAATCAAAGTCTCACATGTACGATCTAGTATGAGCAGTAGCGGTGGATCACTAGAGTGCTCTCAGTAGAGAGTAAAACACATAAGTTACCACTTCACGCTATCTCAGTAGAAAGCAGTCGAGCCCAGCATGCCAATACGTTGCTTTTTCATTTGCGGTAGGAGCTCAAGTTCGTATTGAGACTGGTGTGCTCCTCTTCTATAACGGTGATTGTTTAAGCATGACTCGATCATGAACACGCCCCTCCTTGATCCTATAGTTCACTCATATACACGCACAGTCGTGATGTGTTTCGTTTGACATCCGATGTAGCATTTACTACATGTTACACAAGTCAAGACAGCATAGTCGCACGCGAGAGACGTTGATAAAACCGGGCACAGTGACTAGGTCGCTCGACGAGATCCTTCTCTAGAGAGAATGCTCTGCCTCGGATTGTGTGGGTTAGTACTTTCCGTCTGACTGGCTGCTTTATGTAGAGCAATCTCTCAAGAAGAAGAGCCTCTGTAACACTCTCTGTACTTAAGACAAGACGAGGTAATAGGGAACGGTTGCGTAACTCTGAGACTAAATTTGCTCGCGCCATAGCAAATAAAATATCCTCCTAATAACATCCATATATGCGCGTCCTGCGGATGTATCATGTGGAAACCTATCGACTTGGGATTAGAACACTCTTATACTCTCTCGATCCCAATATCTGATTAGCTCATTACACGGTTATGCCTGTGCGTTTCTGCTATACTCGAGAACTAGTTTATATCACCGTATACCTGCGCGCTAGTATCTCCAAATGTTGAGTTTGGGTATTGGATTACCGTCGAAAATACTAATACAGATAACACATAGAAGTCTTGTGTGGACGGACTCGTGAGTATGAGGGCTCCCACTTCTACTCGAACGTGGGGTACTAATGTATGATGGTTGAACATATTCGGCCCTAACTAGTCGTTGTATGGGGACCTATTGTAGGAACATAAAATGTCGACTAACCTCTCCTATGATGCTACACCAGAAAGTTGAGTTTGGCATGTTATGTTTAATTTACTAGGGAATCGCTCTCCAAGTGTACTGCGATGGTTTACCCTCATAATATCGTGTGTATCAGACACAAAACCTTCGCGAGGCGGGACAGGATCAACGCAACTGGGATGCTGTGACACATCTGTTAAAGGGGTCCATCAGTCCTTGTACAAAATGATAGGACTGGAGGGCTCAAACTCTCGAAGTGAGTCAGTATTTTTGAGCGTATACATAACTTCCATCCCGCATTCTGTATATAAGCTATTAGATCCTTTACGAGACATGGTAGGTTAGGAATTCTACAGAGTCGATAATATTTCTACTCGAAAATAATTGAGTACTAATGTCATACTTATGGTGAGTAAATAATAGATGGCTCTACGCTTCTGAGACCAGGAAGTGAAAGATAGAGGAGGAATTTTTAGGAAGAGTAAACCGATCTAAAGCTACTCCTAATACTTTTCAGTTGGTGACACAATTCATCATGTTGAAAAGAATAGATGTTTCGAGACCAACCACTGGAGAGCTCCATTTGGCAGCACATGGCTCCACAGATACGGAAGTCTCCTAAGATTCTATCACAGAAACAATGTGAAATGCAGAAGTTATAGCGGAACTATAAGATTAGTATCTATGCGCTTCAACATCTTATTTTTGTGGATTTATGGCTTGAGGAAGGTACAGGAGTACCGGAATTGATGCCAAGCAACATATCAATTTAAATAGAGTAATGTCCCAGCATATTAGGTTTAAGGAAATGCTAAGATGACCAGTACGCGCGTGAGTATAGATATGTTGAATTCATTAGAAATGATTTCACAGTGATAGTTACACCATGAGTCGAATCCATCGAGTGCCACAATCTCAGCACTTCATCATAAAAGTTTTTTCTCATGGGAAGAAGAAATTACGTATACGTTTGGGAGTACAATAAGTTGTGTGCAAAGTTACAGCTCACAAATGGTATGATAGATAAATGTGGAACTCAGTAGAGACTCTAAATATATTCTACTCGCAAATCGAGCAAAATCGTTTCCTCGAGAAAGAACATAATATGATTATATCGATCTTTACTCTAAACACAAGCTTATCGTAATATTGCTCGGATAGCAAGAGTGTCGATAATAAATAGAGGTTCTGTAATATAGTAGTGTATGAATGAGAGATCTGTGTTGTTCAATGCTGAAGTAATTGTGTAATCCATATCAAGGAAGAAGGTGATAGTTTTACTTGGTATATTAGATAGCCCACAAGAACCTCGTATGAAGTGGGCGCAATGTGTATTTAGAAAAGTAGCACAACGGAGACTGTGTTCGACTGTGCCCCAATTTTCATCAGAAGTAAACTGGATCTAGAGTTTTAATGACTAAATCAATAATTGCACTAGCAGTTGTATAATATTCATACGCCGCGAGAACAGATGTTCATTTGCTATCCACCTAAAAAGTTAAATCGCAGGATTATTTGTTTTCAACTCAACACTTCGCTCTATCTTCGATGCTATAATATTATGCCATATATATGGACGTCCGCCCTAAAGAGATTATGTGTAGTGTAACATCAAAGCTTGACCTCTCTCTCGTGAATTGCCCAAACCTATGTGCCCATTTCGGCATTAGATTGATCTCCGTTTCAGTGATAGGAACCCATTCTCATTTTCTCATGTATGCTTCGCACATAATGCGCGTAAACCTCTCTGTCATATTCACACTCGATATTACATTTCTTAGAGCCCACCATCAGTGGAGGCTTCTCATAATCTCAATAATTATACTCTAACTTAGATCTCTCGTTAGATGCACTCGCCGACCTCTCGCGTATATCCCTCTTTGCGTGACAAAATTTTCATCTGAATCTATAGCACTCTTCATAAGTAAAGCTATCATCCCTGCGACTAGTTAAAGAGATTGGTCGGAAGCCTGGGTGTATACTCCTTTAAATTTTTTATGGAGAGACTCGAGTCGACCCTGTACAGAAGGTGCTTTGGTCGGTGTCTACCATGGTTCCTCAAAGAGGGGATCGTCGGTATTTCTTAAGATGTGATTACCTTGGATATATGAGACGGTCCAACTGTTTTTATAGAATAACGACTCAAGGATCCTCTGGATGAGAACGTATAATCAAAAGCGATTCGATAATTATTACATAAAGCTAAATAGTTACATTCGTTATCATTTATCAGTGCTGATACCAAATATCTCCACTCATGCGAGCTCTACTACGGTGTTCTTTACGTCACTCCGAGTTAAGTTGGTTAATCATTTCCTACGTAACTTTTGCAGACACGTTGTAGTTAACTGAAAAATAGTGCTGTCTATAGGTCACCGCTATATCTATTAGTGTCATGGTTGACTCAATGTTATGGTGATAAGCATAACTTCCATTATACTATGTAACTAATCTTTCCCATACAGGGTTGTAGCCACAGGACTTATCACACAGTATTCTCCACAACTTATTTGTGAAGGGCATACATCTCGTTGCTATTGATATGTGGACTATGATTGTCTCGTCAGGACTGCTAGCGGCTACAGTTCTCTATTGCACTTTTTTATCTTGTATATAAAGCTCTTACAGAAATTTTGAGACCATTAAGAGTACAGACTTGGATAAAACCGAGTGATTGGTCTCAAATGGCCATAACACATAGCAAAGGAGTATTACAATGTGGTATATTCCGTGCGATCTGTGGTCAACATATAGTTGAGATGAGATCTGGATTACGTAACTCGAATATTAGTCGATGCATGAGATCTCAGAATCCACAGAAGTCCTCGCACAATTTCACAAAAGATACAATACTTATATACGTAATAAAGGCGAGTCAGGTGAAGATCTAACGGAGTGTTTTAACAGTAGTGTGTGGTATATATCTTTTGTTTTCGCTTATAGCGTTTAACTGACAGTCCAGTAAAAAGCATCCATACCCATATGCTAGAATAATGCTTTATGTCCTCAGGTGTGTGCGGGCTCCGTACCCAGTCTATTATGAGGGTGAAGAGTAATAACGGCTTCGCAAAGGCAGCAGCTCTACATAGAGGAAAAGCATACCAGATTAAAGCGTAAGAGTGTGAAAATAATTCACATATTCACATAAGTAATAAGCAACTAAAAGAGGTACATGGAAGTTAAATACGTACGATTGGCGCAGAATCACGCGATGACTAGAAGAAAGAATATCCAAATACGATAAAAGAACATTATTTCATTATCTCAATACTTCGAGAGGTGAATAATTATAATAGAGAGCTGATCAAAGCGGGTGCTCTATACTGTAGACGAATATTGTGATTAGTTAAATTACAATAACTCTTATTAAGTCAACTTATATATATAGAATTCTAGCAAATCTATACACACAGATCCTCAAGACACAATGATATAAGACAGTTAGATCAGGAACAACTTAAAACAATCTCGGTATATAGTTCGATAGGTATATATTTAAAACAAGTTATCCAACAACCAATTGAACGAGAGTAGCATGATTAAAAGTACAATAATTATTAAGGAGTATACAATGGAATACGCATCTTTTGTAGAAAATAGGGCCTTGAATTTTCGCAGATAGTGGCTGCTGGTCTCTCTACTGTCTCGACATAATATCTCTCCATGCTCACTGTTCAAATTGACCTCTTTCGAATTAATACTCCCATAACTCCAGATTGAATTTCAAAATGTTTAAACTCCTTGTCTACGTAGGTGCTAAATTTGCAGACCTTCTTTGCAAGCATGAGAGAGAGAGAGGCGTACACTAGTATAAACTGTACTACAAGGAACATTGAGTGGAGAGGATTACATAATCTCCCAGTGTCTCCTTTCAACTGCTTCACTCATGTACTCTCATGCGGCACATTAGTAGGTTCCGTGCTTGGTAGAATCTCTCAGATAGAATGGAAGAGTACTCTGTGAGGTCTATAGATCCTGTTGATGGCGCCATCCTGTGTCACAGTGCTCTCTTGCTACTCCAATAGGTGCATCAGCGGGAATCACTGTAGATCAGGATATCAATTGATCACTAAGCAACCCATTATGGACGACTGACGCAGACCCTTGTCTCATCAATATATTTCTCTGTCAAAATGAATAGAGTTTTTTTGTACACAAGAAGACTTTCGCATTCCAGGCAGATAAAGGCCTGAATTTTGTCATAAAAAATCATGATAAAAGCGCCATAGTAGTACGCAAGGCATAAAGAACCCAGGTTTTTCTCGACCGAGTGAATGTTCTACCTCTCCACTACCTACAATGTGCGTAAGTTCTCGCGCATGGGTTTATAATGCCCGGTCGACAATGTTAGTTTAGATGTTTAAAATGTACTACTATCTGCTTCGTTCACATGGATCTTCGAATTGGATTCTAAGACTCGCTAAGTGGTTCGCATTTTTATAATATCTGTATATCTTCCTTTAGGTGAATGTTAGTTAAAACTTTCTATTACTAATTTTTGGTATAGCATTGATTGATATCAAGGATTCTTTTTCATGATGTTACAGTCAGGTTTAATATATGATGCAGTTCCATTCTTTCATATTATTTATCGTGCGATTGTACATACTCTCTATCGGTCACTATTATCTCCAAGATATTGGACCGTCCAACATAATTGGATTCGCTTGACTCGAATCAATGTGTAGCTATGCATAGAGCTCCAAGAAGAAGGGTTTATAATCTCTAGACTCTACTCTGTTCGGCAAGCGCTATAGACCGAGTGTGATATTCCCTTTCGTCTGGAAGGGCGTTGTATGCTTGCCACTGTATATGTGTCACTTTTAATCTATATGTTGTTGTGTGGTATGTAATGGCATAAGCTCTAGATATGTATTGATGGTGTTTTGTAGTATCGAGCTGTAGATTGGTTAGGATTTAGTAAGATGTATTTATTGTTGTATATCTCTGAGTTCGCTTGCTGAGTTAGATTATAGTTAGATCTCAGTTGGTGTTGTAGGTATGCTCATTGATTCTGTGGGGTCTTGTCAGGATGTAGACTACCAGGAGCGTTTGTGTCGTTATAATAAATTATGCTCTCGAATTCATACTGCTCGCGGCCCATGAGTGATCATAGAACCTATAATACCGCTTCATAGTAGGCGGAGAGCACCGTACACAGAAAGTTTGAAAATGTGAAGAGCCCCGGCAATTGGATCATCAAATATCGTAGGCCAGCTTTATAACGGTAGAGAAGTAACAATAAAGGTAGGAAACACAACTCCACTTTTCTGAATATGACTTCTTTTTTATCTCATTAAGTTCTTCCAGGTATATCTGCGCTCAAAGATGTTCTCTCAGAATGGATGTGGAGAAGGAACTCTACGATCGAAGCCGAGTGACGCCTCAGACACCTTCTCTTAGGGATCTCTTGTATTCTCTCTAGCGGGTCGTAGAGACGTTTAATTTAAGGAAGGTTCTTTAATTCCGGTGGCGTCTTATAATAAAGATTTAGGCATATAGCTATGCCTCGAGACGAATCATTTCTCTCGCACTGATACTAAGTCCACTAATTCATCGTGTTACATCCAAGACTCACAGTGTACGAGATATATTCAAGAGATGTTCTCGGCCAGGTTTTTTAAAATGCTCAATCCATATCCATATGAAGCGTATCGGAAGTTTAAGTACGTACGATACTCTCACTAGTAAAAGAATTTAATCGTGCTATCATATTCTTGGATCAGGTTAGACGTTGACTGCAATGAGTAAAAAAGAGATAGAGAACTGCTCTCAATTCATGGCGATCCTATGAGGCAAGATATTTGTGGTCACAAGTGTACCTCCATCTATGAGTTCTGAGATGTTTATTGCTATGAGAAACGCTCACAAGCAAGATCAGTGAGATAAACTATAATGTTATTGCGTAGAGGGATATATGTAGATCTTCGCGATCATAAGTCCTAAAGACAGGAATCTATGAGGTTCTCTCTGTGTCACAGTATAGTAGAGACTAACAGAAGAATAGGAGCACTCCAGGAGTAGAAAGCATCTCTCGATTATGCTCACATTAACCATTATAATATGAACATATGATA
>JABUQX010134960.1:0-30000 GCA_015478945.1 Trachelipus rathkii | reverse complement strand
TGATCAAAACACTGCACTTGCAACTGTTCTATCCACCCGTAAGTCTTCACAATATCACCATATAATCGAAGGTAATCGCACGACGACTGGCTCGAGTTCTGTCACTTAGTGAAAAAAGAAGAAACCCTATCGTTTCTCCGTATCGTATATATCTCTCTCGGTGATCAAGTCTCCACAGCGGTCGAAGTCCTATCTCGTCTGTCAATGTCTTGTGTAAGGTCTTTATTTGAATATGGGTGGTCTCTCAATACGTGCACCAGGGCCCTGATTCATTTCCTTCTCCCTCCACAGGAGTATCGCATTTGCCAGATATCTTCTGGGCACTCGTTGCTCCTCCATCCTCTTAACAATGATCTAATAATCGCATACATAGGTCAGAGATTTTAGTACCACGTCTCTCCTAGCTCTCCTCTCGAAGCTCCACCATAGGGTCTGTCTTTGGCATCACGCGCCAGGCATCTGCCGCGCCCAAGGAATTGTTTATCTTCGTCATGGACACTGCACGTTTAAAGTTTGACTATTCCATTACTTTGTCTATCCGAACCTCACTCTCCCATTTGTCAAACTCATTACTTGATTCTCATAAGTGAT
This sequence comes from Trachelipus rathkii, assembly GCA_015478945.1. Classification (NCBI taxonomy): domain Eukaryota; kingdom Metazoa; phylum Arthropoda; class Malacostraca; order Isopoda; family Trachelipodidae; genus Trachelipus; species Trachelipus rathkii. The sequence goes on along the minus strand of JABUQX010134960.1, from coordinate 29,409 downwards.
TATATCTGATACTAATCACGCGCTATCTTGCAGCCTCCAATCATATTGGTACTATTGCTCTCGTGTTAAGAAGCCCTAATTGACTTTCATGTACCCATATATCAATCATGATAATTCGGTTCTATATCCATACTATATAATAATATTTAGTTGTATCATCATCATAATCTTGACTTACGTCTCGAAATTGCTTTTTCCATCAACAATGGGAACAACATTGGCTACTATGTCCTACATATTAAATTTTCCCAAATCGTCTTATACTTATTCACAACATTATGTGTCGTCATTTCCTCACTATAGTGCACCCTACAATATTTAAAATTTGGATCCGTAATTTGTTCCATGACTTATCTCTCAAATAACTACTAATATAACGAGGTATAGAGACCTGATGCAGACGAGGAGAGAGAATTCGAGTGACGAACAACCACCTCGCGGAGAATACAGAACGAAGCACCTCTGGGATCTCCCTCGATTTAATCCTGACAGTGGAGACGCGACCGAGACGTAGATCACTTCCCCCAGATCCTCGACACTCCTCATTAAAACTAGCGTTTCCAGAAAAATTATTTGAGCGCTGTCGAAAAGAAAATATGAGAATTGTTTTTCTTAGAGAAATCATTTATTTTGTTACGCAATAATTAAAACAATCGAAAAGGCATCGGTGAACGTCCACGTGTAAACCAAACAGGTCTAAATATCTCAAGAAACCATAATTGCCGTCGGCAAGTATGCACCATACATGTGTTTTGCTTTCTACCACAAGAGGTGCAAATACGACAATCTATTAGATTTTAATCTTCCCTCTGTTAGTTAGGCAACTCTTTATGAAAACTATAGTGATTATGGGTGATTAGAGATGTGTATAAAGTAGTCTTAACAAAAGTCTATTCACTAAATTGAGATTTTCACCTATCCGCCCGTTTGTAAGGGCTGCTAAATACATACCTTGCATACCACGAGGGCACGTCCCTGATATAAATAAATTGTGACATCCTAATAAATACTACTTTTCCCTCATACCTGATACATTAATAGTGTACTCATTTTACTCTATGCATCATTACTGTATTACTACTTAATAATGCTTATTTTTTATGCTTAGTATTTATAACAATATTTTACTATCTAGGTAATTCCATTAACTCTATTCTTCTGTACTCAGTCCCTCCATACAATTAATAACTACCCTTATAGGCATCATCTATCATATAAGCCTTTTTCTAGTATCTACTCAGTGAGAAAGTACTTAGCTAATATATGTTATATGTTTTTCTTATTATATAATTATCTCACAATTATCTTATTCACTGTATCATCTATATTCAAAGCGTAAAACATACAAATCATATTATAGTACTCAATACGCCCTATAGTATTCTGAAAACCATATGTTGCCTAACTTCATCTTAAGTCATTATATCTTCCACCACTCTCTTATCTCAGTTCATTTCTCTCCCATATAATTACCTTATATTACATATAGGTCTTTCTGCAGTGAGATAGTAATATGTGACATTAATGTGACTCTCTCTAATATAGTTTATCACATTCTGTTTAATCATCCTATTATTTTATATTAATAGGTAGCATAAAATTGTTGCCCTTATCTACCATTATTCACCAGGCTATATAATACTCACATATCCTCTACTATAATACTCTCCAACACGCTTAGTATTCATTATCAATAGATTTATTATATAATATACCGTTCATTATTTGTACTCTCTTTATACTCTCAATATTTTCTACTATTCTAATATAAATAGTGGTGCAAGCATTATATTAATCCGTTATCTTAAAATTACTACACTTCTTTCATATATTATAATACTTATACTCAATATAACTTAGCTCTATCACATCATATCTCTCCTCCTGATTCAGTAATATTACACTAATAACTCCTCACTACTCCTACCCAGGCTACCATAACTAATAAATAATCTAATGGCTCTACTCTACATTACTATCCTTACCATATGGCTCGTCCACAGTTGAACATAGACATATGCTCAGACTGTAATATGTTTACATCCTTGCGCCGGGTGGACGTGGCGCCTCTCGGTCTCACAAATACTTCTAGCATGGGTGTGGGCCGTATAAAGCCACCACTCACGGACTCAAAAAACTAATTTAATCATTCACTATAAAAATAATCATAAATGATTCACAAGCTTTTGTTCATAATTTACTGTGTTTTATAACTGATTTATAATCGTAGAGCTCTTTTTACTCATTATTTAATAGAGTGAGAACTTTCATTTAGACACATTTTTCTGACACCCTCTATCCACAATCGCACATGTTTCTTCATATTCATCTCTTTGTCTCTCAATTACACTATCACTATAAAAACGTGATTTAATGTTTGAGAATCGATATTCCTTAGTTATCTTATACCTAATATTGTATTCCCTCTTTTACCTCTCAGAAATATCCATAGTACCGAGTTGTTTTACACTTTTTCTCATGTGTATCATCCTGATTCCCGTGTGTCACTTTCTCAAAGTAGCTCTCAAATATTCATATCCTCTTCAGTTTATTTTAATCCATTTTACTATAAAACTTAATTATACTTAATTATCCTTCCCTTGTATTATACTAGCTCATTTGTAAATATAATACGTTTTACTCCATAGTATATATATATATACCTAACCATCTCTATGGTGTTTTCTTCTTTTTTGTTCCTCCCCCATTTTTATTCCCATCGTCGTCCCTTCTGCGCTCTTAAGCACCGCTTCCTTAAAGTATAAGTGTTTCCTAAGTACATAATCATTCATAGTGCTGCGCTATAATTTGGAGAGACTCTCCACGTTCCTCCTATCTGCTGTCATATTGTTCTTGATGTTGTCCGAGGCAGTTTAGTAGTTCTACTGAGCTTATAGGCAGGACAGGTTCTTGGAGAGACCGCGTCTAGTAGGTGACGGAGTCGAATGGGTTAGTTGTGTATTATGCACTCGGGTGCATTTCGTGGTGATCGAGATACTTAAGAGATATACAAGACTAAGGTGAGTGTTAAAGATATGTGCTAAATGCCATACTTAGGCGCTCTACTCGCTGGAGCCAGTGGAAGTATCATAGAGAGCAGTGTGCTGCGATGCAAGACCAGAACAGGGAAAGTGGAAGGTCTCTGAATGACTGTCCTTTAGGGATCTCTAAATGAGGAGCAGTTTGTACCAGCGTGATTTTAGTTAGTCGGAGTGTCAGTCTGTGACATAGGAATATATAAGAACTCCGACTCTAATGTAGACGAACCATGACGTTTTGCTGGACTAGTAGGAGAGACTCAATGAAAGCTGTAGGAGGTAAATATTAGTAATAAGTGAGTTATAGAAGAGATTTCATTGAGAAAGATACCAGGATAAGAAAATAATCATAGCAATAGAGTGCAAAAAGTGTTGAGAGTGGTATAATATATTGTAAGAAAGGCTGACGTGAAAATATATTATTAATATCATGGAAAGTAAGGATGGTTTTACCCTATTTCTTAGTTAATACAATAAAATAAAAGGATAGATAAAAGTGGGTGTTATATATATATATTATATATATTTAATTACAACTATTGTCGTTTCTAGGAAATAATCAATTAATGTTTCTCTTAAACTTGCCAGAAAAAGTTTATCCTTTTCACCAACTAGTGTATAAGTGAGAGATTAATAGAAGTGCGGTATTAGAGTGCGGGTGGGTTTTTATGAATTTAAGAATTATTAAATTTATTGTAAAATTGTATTAATTTAATTTCTAGTACTGAAAGTTTAAGAGGTGGCGGTGGTCTAGATTTTAGAGGGAAGCGCAGCATTTCGTGCGCCATGAGGCCGGGGGCCCCGGGCCCGGCTGAAATGTAGGAGCGGACCCGTGGCTCCTTCGCGGGCCGCTGAGGCGGCACGCGGGACAGACGGCCAATAAACAAAATGATGATGGCCAACGCCATTATCTCGGCCTGTGTCATGTAAAGGGTACAAACAATGAGCGACAATGTCTCCCGCAGGTCTGGATTAAGGTATGCATGGAATGTTATACACAGCAATATAGTTGTGTGGACATTTTTTTATTTTTTTTTTTTTTTTTATAGTTTTTTGTGTGTTGTACTTTGGCTTGTATTTTTAGATTTTATATATTTTAATTATTAAGTTGGTAATTATTTAAGGTATATTTCGAGAGTGTTTATGATTGTTATTAAGATGTACCGCAGGATTGGGGGATGGATTGTTTGGTCCCTGTATAAGCGGGAAGGGATAGGATGGAATGTTAATTGTGTGATATATATTTAATTTATAGATCTAATGTTATTTATATTAAATGTTTTCATTAATTTTTATAGATTGTGGTTCGAAAAGAGAAACCTATACGCTGGGTTTTTTCTCTATGGGATCGAAGGTACGAAGAAATTCCCTAGCACGTTTGGTAGATCGCAAGAGATGATCGGAGGGTTTGACGGAAGAGATCATGGGTCGAATCGTGAAAAAGTGTGACTTCCACGGAGTGTTAGTGTCACTTGGCCCAGGCACAGTCACAGGATGATTGGCCTCGTGTTTATAGACTGACTCAAGTGTTTACACTAATTAAGTATTGATCTTTAGTATAGTGAGAAATCAGTATTGAGTAAGATAAGAGTGAGATTATATTAATGGGTGTTTTTTAGATTATAGTGATAATATAGCAATTGATTAAAGATGATTGAGAAAAAGTGATAAGTAGTGAAAATTGTGAATGTTAGAAGTAAACGAAAATGTAGTTAATAGTGTGGCGTAGGTAAAATTATATATATATATATATATAGTTAATAAGGTATATAATCAGGTATTATATAGAGTACTATTTTTATAAGATATATGTTAGTATAATATTGTGTGTGAGTGAAGTATGTTAGGTGGGTAGAGAGTGAGATTTTGAGTATCATAATATATACTATATATACTATATATTAGTAGGCATAGATATATAGTAGAGGACTGAGGCAGGTAAGGTGTATATATGTAATGTTCGGCCTGGTCTATTCAAGTTTGTTTATGGAGTAAGTTATTATTGTCAGTAAGGTAATTGAGTTGAGAGTGAGTAGAAGGGGTAGCTGGAATTGACAAATAGGAGATGATCAGAAGGAATTTAGTACAATTAGATACTGTATTGCGGATGATACTGTCCTAGTGGCGAAGACGCGCGAAGTGTGGAGTATTGGTGAGGAGTTGGAGAGAATGTGCCGGACAAAAGGGGCTTTAAATAAATCCTGGTAAGAGGAAAGTGTTAGTGTTTGAGGGAGGCTCGAGCCGACGGGGGAGGGACAGAGGGGGAAGGGGGACTTTCCCCCCCGGGGGGTTCGAGTGGGGGTAGTTCTGGAAGAAGTAAAGATTTTTAGATATTAGGGATGGATTTGGGTAAGGGGAGGGATGAAGGAGGAGGATAGAACATAGAGTAGGAGAAGGAATGAGAGCGTTGAGTGGTCTGAGAAAAGTATGGAAAGGGGGGGATTTGTCACAGAAAGTTAAGATAAGTATGTTTGAAGAAAATTTGTGTACCAGCGGTGTTTATGGGTGTGAAACGTGGTTGTTGCAAGGTCCAGGAAGAAGTTGGAAGTCTTTGAGATGAAGGGGTGGAGAGCGGTTTGTGGGATTAGTAGAAGAAAGGGAGAGGATTAGGAAAGGGTGGTGAGGGAGAGATGTGAGTTGAGGAATGGGGTTAGTGGGAAGAGCGGAGAAGGGAATGTTAAGATGGTTCGGTATGGGCATCTGGTGAGAATGGAGGAACAGAGAGTGTTTAGGAGAGTATGGGAAGGCGGAGGGGATAGGAAGCAGAGGAAGGGGGAGACCAAGAAGTAGGTGGATGGTGGAATAAAAGAGATGCTGGAGGAGGGAGGATAGAGGGAGGAAGAGGTAGGGTGTTGGCGATGGATAGAGTGGGGTGGAGGAGGGGGGGGGGGCGAGATGAGGGGCGGTGTAGGTGGGAGAGGCTGTACGTACCACTTACCCTGCTCAAGCGGGAAAATATAGTATTAGAGTGAAGCAATAAATCTTACATATTGGGACGTAAGATTTGAATTAAATAATTAAGATTTTTAATATATTTTTCTGGCATAATATATAATAAGTATCCTCAAACTATGACTAAAAACTTTTTATATTGAGACTATCTTATTAATAACAATTTAAAAACATATTAAAACTATATTTTATATAATTGATCTCATACCTTGTGTTAAATTTGAGTATCAAATCTCACTCTCACTCATATAGATTAGTGTCTTTCTAGTGCTTCATTTAACCTAGAAGCCCTCTTATTATCAGCTGCTTATATGTGATTCGAATACATACTATCTAAGGAAATAAGCGACGCTTGGTAGAATAAATTTTATTGAAGAATCTAGAGTTAAATTTCTATTTTTCACAAATAATTGAGTATATATATTATATCTTTGAAATAGGTCGTTTGACTCAGCTAGCCTCAGCCACTTGTGAAATAGTTGATAAATTACGAATCCAGATATAGTGTCCTGATACAATCCCCGAAAAAAAATGAAGCTATAGAATATTACTCCAATGAGAGTTGGTTTGAAATTTCCTATTATAATATTATGTATTTTCCAATTATTTTACATTTGTTTTTTAGTCATTATTTATTTTTGTATTTATAAGAAATTATTTTCCTTCTTCTATTTATAGTGCAATAGAGATGAATGAGAGCAAGTATATCATTGAGAAAGGCTTTATTCTGTGCTCTACGTTGGGTTGCAATATTAAAGTTTATACTTAATAGGTTAGTAGGAGTTTATTACAGTGTTCTTTTACTCTCATCTAGCTCAAACATAATTGTTCCGATGCTTTTTTATTGTATATTATAATGTAATTATAAGTAGGGGGGGGGGTCTAAGGTTTATGTTTATATATAACGTATGTTTATATTGTGTTGTAAATTATCTAGTTTATGTTCTCCTGTTGTATCATATGTTGTTATATATATATATGTATAATTATGATATTGTATAATTGTATAATCAATATAGTTTATATTATCGATTAATATAAATATTTTCTTTTTTTATATACTAGTATGTATCGTATAATAACTTATAGTATAGTAGGTATTGTGAGTATATATATATATATATATTATATAGATATTGATTATAATTATTTGCAGTATGGTAAATATAATTACTATTAGATATATTGGCTGTGGTTTGATTAGTATAGAATCCATGTTATATATTATATAGTATGAATATAAATATATATATATATATTATATATATATATTATATATATATATATATAGAGATTAGATAGATAGATAGATAATAGGAAGGATAGATAGATAGATTAGATAGATAGATAGATAGATAGATAGTAGATAGATAGATAGAATATATATATAGATAGAGAGATAAGATAGATAGATAGATAGAGGGATAGATAGATAATTAGATAGATATATAGATGGATAGATAGATATAGGATAGATAGATAGATAATAGATAGATAGATAGATAGACTAGACTAGATTATTAGATGATATCGATAGTATTGAAACCACTTCGACGGGCAAAATATGGGGAAACCCACCCTATCCCAAACCTAAGCGCAAATTTCTCAGGTGGGCCCAAACATGGGCCTTAAAGAGTGAAAGTTTAAATGACAGCAGAATAAAACTAGATGATTGCACGGCTAGTCCAAAGAAAAAAGTGGGGGCTGGAAGAAGGAGTCGCACAACGATCGATTGGGGTTTCGATTCCCACACAAAATCTGCTGAGAGTAAGTCAGCCCTTATGATTACTAGTTTTACTTTTTTCTTTAGTTTCGTGTGAGTTTTTATATTTTGATGTTTATGTTAAATAAACACTACAGTACATTATCAGTGAAGTAATTTTTCCTCTATTTCTCTTTTTCATCCTTTGATAAAAATACATTTTTGTGTCTTAATGTATTATATGTGTTAAAAAGATCTATATATGATTTCTTTAAATTTTTTATTCGTTTGGATATCTACTTTTTATTATCTATTTTCTCTTATATCGTTTATACTTTGCACGGATAAAAATTAGATATTGTATTATAAACCTTGTTTTACCTAGTCCAATGATATTTTGATATTTTGTCATATATTAATTTGGCACCGATAGTGAACACAGTATTGTTAAAAAATTGGCAGGACACAAATGCTTTAAAACTTATCTCGCCCTACATCAAAAACCTTTCGTCTTGTTTTTGTAGAAGACTCTCTGTGTACAGTTTGATCATTGGTGTCAGGGAGCAATACAGAGGGGTGGTTTTTATGAACCGTAGAATGCAAAACTAATCTTCAAGATTAGTCAGTTAGAACCTAATTACAACCTATTGCGGATTAATGCACAAAAAAGCTATGGTTTGTTCTTTCCTTTCTCTTATAAATAGGTTGCTAGATGATATTCAAGAAATAGTTCTTGTAGTGTAGTTTAGTAAAGAACCTGCGCATTCGAGTATAGGAGCACAAAACGTGAAGAAGTGGCTTGGAATAGAGTTACTAATGGAGACGAAAGATTTCGATGTACCAAGACCGAGCATAAGTTTAGAGCATTTGGGCGTCCTTCCTAAATTTTATTAATAACATATAGGTCTTGTTTAATCGGTGTAGTAATGAGAGAGTGTTTTATTTTAATTGTATATCAGAGCTTTGCGGATATAATATCTGGTGGATATTGGTCAAGAACCTCTTCAGTTTGGTTTATGGTTGGCGGTGGCGCTCTCTCGGGTTAAACATATGTTTTAAAAATAAGTGTGGGCAAGAATACTCTGGAGAATATGGTGCGAGATTAGAATGCTCAATTGCTGTTTAAACTATGTTAAATATATATTTTGATCTTATTATCCTATTCTATGATAAGCTTATATATATTAAAGCTTTATAGTTTTATTTATGGAATGTATAAACTGATTAAAATGGTAATTATGTATTAACATTATTATTATATATATATGTTAATATATTTAACTGGTTGAGATTAATATTCTTTACTATTTATGAGGTTTAAGATTGTACATAGAATTTCATAGTATAACGAGCAATATCTTGATAGTGCTTACTGTATATATATGTATATATAATTAATAAGTAGTATATATGTTATAGTAGATAGGTGTGATATGATCTGGTGTATGTTGCGCTCCTCACCCCAATCTGAGGTAAATTGGTAGATTATATATATAATTGATATATATAAGCTACACAGTGATTTTTTAAAGTATGATGGTAGAATTTATAGGATAAGTATAGTATAGTTTTGCTATATTAATACTACTAGGAAAAACCTTGATAGTATATTATTAAGTGAGTAAAAGAGTTATTATATATGTCCCATTTAAGATGATGATGAGTCTAATACTAGAACTCGAGTAATATAGAGTGATATCTTTTGGTGATTATGATAGGTAATATATTTTCTAGTATATTATATGTATATATTTGTATTGGATATTATGTTAATGTGTTCGTATAATATATTATAGTTTATATATAGTGTATATATATAAGAGGTTACTCTCAATGTTTTGAGGTTAGGTGATACTAGAAGATTTGTCATCGTAATTATATAGCCGGTTAGCCTCAGTTAGTTGAGTATTTTTGGGTACATGATGAGAAATGAGGATAAGTAGTAGATTAGTCGAGTATTTTAAGAGTTCTGTAGTTCCAGTATATATAATTATAATATAATTTTAGATGAGTAGTTAAATTAGTTAAACTATATATGTATTCTATCAGATTCCGTAATATTTTTTTATTTGGATATAAAAAAATCAGTAATTATTATAGTTTATAAGTATAATACTACTTAATGAGAGAGATGTATATTTTTATAAATTAGGGTATAAAAAGTTAGGAAAGATATATATTGAGCTAGTTATAGTTGTTAATAAGAAATATGATATATAGTGTATATAAATTGATATTCTTGCAGCCATAGGACGATTGATCTTAAGGTGGTGTTGTACATCCCTGCTAAATTCACTAGGGGAGAACGGAAGGGTAATATTTGGGTGCAATTTGAGATAATAAAAATGAAAAATCGGGGATAATCAATTAGTTAGTTAGTAAAAGGTAGACATCCCAAAGCTGTGTTTAAAAGTATTGTAGTGCAAGTTCAGAGGATTTTTTTAAGAGATGAGAGAGTAAAATTTTTTAAGTATGAACCAGATCTATGAATGGAGAATGTAATGGTTATAGTAGTTTCGTTCGGAAGCAAATAATATATTATATTAATGGATGGTTCTCGGATGGTTTTTTAAGTTTGCGTTATTTTGTGGCCTTCTCGAAATGTCAATATTTAATCTATTGAGGAATGAAATTTCTCAGTTTTATTACTTTTTTATGGGTGGGATGTTGGAGATAGAATCTGGTGATAATGGCTGGTTCATCGTGCTCGTCTGATGGCTTCTTGCTTTTCGTCTCTTCGTCTATGTCTCTCGTCATCGGGTGCTCAATTCCATCTCTCTCTCTTCTATTTGCGCTGACTATCATTTTGCCTATCTCTTCGTCTCTCTCTCTCTTCTTCATGGGCTCTCGCTCTCTACTTACTGCTACGTCTTGGGAAATATACTCCTTTTACATGCTCTCTGCGATACTTTACTCATGCTCTTTCTCTTCTGCTTCTTCTCATACTGTTCATACATTCAAATAACAGCCTTCATCTTTGCAAAGGGGCAAAATATGTTAAGGTGGTATATATAGATTGACTGTAGTTATTTATTGTATAAGAAAGCGCGATTGGACATGGACCATTACAAGTCCTATTAATTATGCCGATACATAGGCGTTTTTTAAGCTTGTTAGTGACTATTATATAATTATTTAAAATATATGATAAATAACATAAAAGTAATTAATAATAATAATAGTGTAACGTTAATGGTAATTTATATGAGCAAATAAAATAATATTAATAAATAATAATTATTTTGGAATAATAATAATAATTTTTTAATATATGAATTATGAATCATATATAATATATATGGTTATTATTCATTGTGACGTACGATTATTTAGTTTGTATGTATATAAATGATTAATGATTGATTGATGAGAGCTGTAATATATGTAATGAGAAATTTTTTATGATGAGTGAATTGATTCGATGATGATGATGGAGTAAGATTTGGATTGATGAGTGTATGTATGTAGCTGATAATGTAAAATTTACTGTAGTGGATGAGTGAGATGATGATGATGATGATAATAAAACAATTAATAATAATAATAATATAATAATTAATAGACAAAAAAAATCACAGCTTGAAATTATTTAAGATAATTAATTTCTTAGTGAAATAATAATAATATATTACTCAATAATAAAAATGAAAATATCAGTAATTAATATTTGTATTATAATAAATTAGTTGTTCCAAAATTATTATAATAATAAATGTTAAATAAACTAGAATTAATACATTAATAATGATATAAAAAATTTTAAGTTAAATACGGATGAGATTATAGCATGAAATAATTGATATCAATAATAATAATTAATTATTAATAATTAATTAATAATTAAGGATTAAATAATATAAAGATAATAAAAACTATAATGAATATATAATTAAGAATTCCTACATTTCTAATAATAGAATTATAATAAATTTTATTAATAAGTTTTCAATTACATAATGGTGAATAATAATAAGAATAATAATAATAATAATATAATAATAATTAGTAATTTATAATAAATAATGATCAATAATAAAATATCAAGATAATATAGTATTTTGTGTTACTGAAGTCTAGTTTACACCTAGGTTGCGGGTTCGAGCTCGGGATTTGAGCGGACAGTCCTCGGGGATATAGCCTCGGTGAGCGCGTGAGAAAGCCAAAAAGATTAGTCTACAAGCGTGTGTTTTGGGTGGACCTGGGTCAAGGAGCCGGTGAGGCTCTGGATTATTTTATCTGTATTGTCTGCACCGGAGCCGGAACGAGCGACATATCCTGGTGAACGTGACCTAGCGGGTGAAGCCTCTCGTGTTTAGCCTGAGTGTCAGGGCATTCGCGAAATTGTTTTTGAGGACCGGAAGCTTAGAAAAGACACTCCTCGCTAACGCTCGGGCATCCACAGCACTGGGTTTGACTAAAATTAAGTAATATTATTTGATATATACTTAATAGAAGAATATTTCAGAAATATTCAATTATATATACCAGTGTTATTGTTTGTAGTTGACGGAATAGTTTATATTATATATATTAGCCTAAATATTCTTTAATAAATAATCGCAAATAAAATTTCTCATATTACTCATTTTATACTAAGACTTACTTTATGATGTCACTAATCATTATTTCACTCTCATTATCTAGTATCGTATATATATAAACCCAATAATTGCAATTTTAAAATTTTATACTACTAATTTAAAGCTTAAATCGAAGAATAAATAATATTTATCTTGGTATATATTATGAGAAGATCACCTCAATCCTATTTATCATTAGTTTCTATAGTTTGGACATTGAGATTAAATAAAGGCGTGCTAGTATTCTTTCTCTTACTAGATTAATAAGCGTCGACTTTATCCATCTTTTATTATATTAATATTATTAAATCAATCACTATTATTTCAGAACATTATTAGTTATTATTTTTCAAATTTTTCTAAAATCTGCTGATGCCTAAAATTCTGACCCCAGGAAAGGTCAATACGACACTCATGGAATTAAAATGGATTCCCCAGCTTTTCAATCGTCCAAACTACTTTAATAGTTAAATATATATATATGATAAATACTCACATGAACTCTAACACTTATCTCCTTTCCTATTCACTCATATGATAAATACTCTCACTAAAAACTCACACTGGCACCGCTATGTCTCACGTAATTAGACATCCTTCGTTATAATTACTATCATGTTATACCTCACAAAAATATATATATGAACCCTATCAAGACTAACATACTAAATTAACAATTCTAAATATACTAAATATTATTATATATATACTCTTTATATTAGAATATCTCTCAAAACTCCATCAACTTTTCTACTTATCTTATGAATACACACTCTATACTCAATGAGTATATCATAATAACTCTTTCTATATCCAGTTTTCTTATAGCGTATTTATTCTCGCTAAAAAATACCTACTTTCCATATCTCTCTTATATTCACTGGTGCTCATCCCATTCCACCTCCATTCATACTAATAATAGTACTCACTAATATACATCTCTCTTTCTTTCAGAAATATTGTTATCACTTCTGAGTCTTACTATAATATTTATTGGCTATTCCTCTCAAACTGCTGAGACCAAGATAATTCATATACTCTCATTTCTCAGATAAGCTAATTTAATCATAATATATAAAGAACTTAGTACAATTATTTCCCTGCAATAATATCATGTACAACACTAAAACATACAGAGGACATATACAACGAACAACTCAAAGATCAAAAATGATTACTTTTCAATGACTCTAATTTATTATCTCCCTGAATTGACCCCCTAAAACCTCCTTACATTTCCACATATCTAATCTATTCAAAAAACGTTCCTACACTACCAGTCTTACACCACCTGCGTGCGCCCATAAAAAAACATCAGCTTCTCGATTACATGCTATATATAAAGGATTATTACCAATAACTTCAACCAGCAATTACTACATTGCGATCATCCCATCCAAACTTACAATCTAACCCTAGATTATCGCTTTTACCTTTTAATAGACAGAAACATATTTTTCATACACAACGCTCCCTACAACATACTCCACACACACTTGAACTGGTCTACCAATGTGATATTAAAACAGAGAAGGTAGACATGCAAAAGCCACCTGGTTCAGCGAAAATGAACGCGTTATCTATGTGACGACTTAAGACTAAAAAGTTTACGCTGTTACCTAAGATACTATACTATGATCAATGTATAACAAAGCTTCAGTCAGAAGCTCTGATCCAAATATAGATACTAATATAAGAAAAAAATATATCGTACACATCATATAACTTATAGCATCACACACTATAATGAGTTGCTAAAGAGCAGGTCAACAATTCCACACCAATTAGCTCTTCTTTATTCGCAAATGTAGTGTAGCCGGTTTAAATTAGCCCACCTATAGTTTAAAGATGACATAATCTTCAGTTACCTCGCAAAACGAATATCCTTCCATAGAGACCAAAGGAAAATATATAATACGTTGAAAACGAAACACCTAGTTACTAGTATAATATTATAACGAGGACTAACATATAGTCAAAATAAATAAACTTATAATAACTCATAATAAATTGGGATTTTAAAGGCATTTAAAAATGGATGCTTTGACGAGCAAGAAGGCAATAGTCTCTATAATATAGTTTATTGCCTCATACTCCATATTACGCATTATTGTGGACTGTGTAATGAACTCACCACAACAATACTCTCAATAAATGAACGTAGATCGAAGATGAATACCAAATATCAGCTATGACATGTGTGCAACTAAATCCTCATTATCCTCGAGAACTATGACTTAATTGCCACGTTTAATCATAATAGTTCCCACATTTCTAATACTCATCTTACTCTATATTAGAGGCAATGTACATCTGTTTAACAAATGCGTGTGGTAGGATGGGCCAAAGAAACAGCAATCAAAACAATAAAAATCAAAAGTAACGAATGAAATACCATTAAATAATGTATCAATGTAAGAATGGAAGCCATTTACGAGAAGTCTTTGTTAGCATGTGATTATTGATTTTGATAGCGTTGATGTCAAAACGAAGAACGAATCGATGTAATATGTTATATTTCTCGAAATAAACAAGTTGATAAATACTGATGCTATTGATCATACGACACCACTGCTATCCTCGAGACAATGAAATAGTATCACGCGGATGAATAGTTTGTTAAGGCAGTTCATATAGCTTATTATTGTTCTTTGCAGCAAGTGGGTTCATTCCATGCAGCCCGCGCCCTATTCTGAAGTACTCTAATAGGTGTAATATCGAACATATATCATAATAGCGAGACGAAAACAAGCAGCAATGAAGCAAGGAGCGTATCGTTAAATGAAATATTGAGATGCGAAAGTCTAGAAGCGCTCGACTCTGCAAATCGGGATATAAAGTTTCGAATTCTTTATCAGCTCTATAAGCTGAACCAAGCGGGAGTGAAAATATAAAAGTAGTTATACTATTGATTCTTATTTTTAAGTCTGTCGATTAAGAGCTTTTTGAGAATCTAACTCAATAACAATAAATTAGTGTTTTTTGAACTGTGCCGATAGTGGTTTGACCCTCCTCGAACTCCTCTATCACTAGGCTTCTCGTATAAAGATTATATGTGGAACAACAAATCGATAACAAATAGAATAGATAATGGTGATAAAGAAATAATAATATATAAATGTTAACTGAAAACAAAATATATATATTTTTTGCGGCCATCTTTTTCAATAATATCCCAAAGTAAACACTTACGAGTGAGCTGGAATTGAAATCTGATATTTTAAAAGCTAGTGATATATCCATAGTATCAGCCTCTCTGATATCACAGTACTATTGTAAGCAATCTGGTTTGTCGTGTAGTTCTAGATTGTTCAGCCTAGTTTTCTGTAAATTACTCCCTTGTGTTATTATTGTCATAGTATATGTAGAATACATAAGGTAAAATATTGACCAATTGGACATCATGCAGAAAAGGCGAACTAGTAGTGATAATAATAATAGACATGTGTAAAATCTACACATGTAAAATAACTGCCATAGGTAGGGAAACAAAATTCTTAGATATATCTAATATTATGTCGAACAAAGTAAAATTCCACAAGGCATTAGACGAAATAAAAATCAACCGGAAATCAAAATTAAACAAGCTTATTAAGTGATGGAATATTTTCACCTTAACCTATCACTAAAATTTTAATCTCAGATGACTCGGCTCACATATTGAACACGACTTATCACAGAGCCCATAGTCAAGGGAATATGGTGAGCTGTAGTGTATTGCTTAAGAATATACAATTGTTGGAATTTATATAGAAAAAGAGAATCTTGAAAAGAATTGCTATAATGAGAAAGGATCTCTATATATGATAGATAGCTTATAATTTCTAGAGAAAGATTCTTTAAATAACAGAGAAAACTAAATTTGGCTGTTTTCGGTTTTTGCATTTATGCTTTACGACTGTTTTGGGAATAAATATATAGAAATGCCCGATGATGCGTAGCATTATGCTTGATGTGCAGTTGTTTCAAATGTTAAGAGTGTATTATGTCAAAATATATACTTTAGGAAGAAAATAGGTGAATTATAATAGTTTTTTTTTATAAAATAAACCAAAAATGTTTTAATGTAAAAATGGAATATTTTCTTTACAATACTCTCGCTCTCAAAGACGGATAAAAATAGTTGTTTGTAATACTCCCTGATTGCGTGTGTGGCTCGCAGAATCTTGTTAGCAAATATAAATTTTCCTTTTTAAAAAAAAAAATGAAAAAAAAAACTTTTTAGTAAAATATTATACGTAAATGGAAAATATATGATTATTAATTAAAAGTTGTATATTAAAAACAGTAAAGTAAACGAAATTTAACATATTATACTAATTTTAACATAGATGATTTCTAAAAGGAAATCTACTAGGCTTATTAACATTTAATATTATAAATTTATATACTGTTTTATTATATTCTCAAGATTTAATAAATATGATATGTCTTATTATTATATCATTAATATTATTTCATATGTCATTACATCCTCAGTAAACACAAAAAGCATTTTTGTAACTAATCTAATAAATAATTATAAATACGCTTAAAAATAAATCATAAATATAAATTAAATGATTTCAACTACGATGATATAAAATGACACAAGAAAATATGAGGTAGAGTAGATATCGAATTTTTCATATATTTAATAAATAAGTATCAGAATTTAAAAATGATTAAATAATAATTACTTCCAAATATAAGAATAATAATTAATTAGAGGTAAGACCAAAAAATTACTAATATACAATAATAATAATAAATAAAATTATTAATAATTAATAAATAAACTAATAATATATATTTTGATAATTATATATTTGTATAATATAATTAATAACTCAATAAATAATAATAATCTACCAATGCTTCATTATTCTAGATAAATTTCATTTGCACCTAAAATTTAAGTTGTAATAATAAAAATAAAGATATAAAATTTTATCAAAAGAAAAAAATTACATTCATGGAGTACTCTTGATTATTACATGAAATTCGTGCTTAATACTGAGCAATGTTAAAGCTAATTATATTTAATCAGTACCCATGTGTATGCGTCTTGAGAGATCGCACGTACTTAATATTTTTGGGTTACTACCAACATTGGAAAGACAAGTTTTGACGCTAGAGTGGCCGATAAAGTCACTTTACAAAATTGGTATCCATATTTATTCGTATAGATCGTCTCCTTTACATAAATATGCAATATTCCCTCTAAAAAATTGCAACCTTATATAAACAAGTGCGTGAAAGAATCTATTCTATGCTTATAAATACTAACATTATTCTTTATAGAACAGAATGAGTGTTCTTAAGCGCTGAGCATCCTTTTATCTGTAAGCTCTATCTGAAATTCTCTAATTATCCCTCATTTATACGAGTGGAAAACTAAAATAAAACTAATTCAGCAATGATAAATAAATGAAATAAATACACAATAATATATAATAATTATATATATAATAATGAATAATATAAGTTATTAAATATAAATAATATATATATAAGTTAATATATAAAATTATAATTAAATATATATAATATATAAATATATATATATAATATTTATATGAGAAACAGATTTAAATTTGTTTCAATCAATATAATAATAATATAATTAATTAATATTAAAAATTTATAATATAATAATAAATAATATATTAAATAATTAATATATAATAAATGTTATAAATATTATAATATAATTATAATATATTATATTGATATATTAGATATATATAATATGATTATGATATATATGATTATGATTATGATTATGATATTGATTATGATATTAATAATACTGATACAGCTTTGGCAACTGACAACACATCTGGTAAGTATATTTACTTTTTGAGTCATAAATACTTAATACTATTATTTATTTATTAAAAGTAAATCTAATTTCTTATAATGCATATAAATATTATGTGATGTTATTGTGATTTTAATATTTTCAGATAGGACAAAATTTCATTTGCTCTATTTAGTTTTGTTTTTAATTTTTTTTTTCAAGTTAGTGAATTATTTTTATCAAATTTAATTATTTTGTGAAATTTTAGAAAAAAATCTATTTAAATTGGAATTCGTTTTTGTTGTAGTTATTTTTGGAGAAGATGTAGGATTTGGAGGAGTGTTTCGTTGTACAGTTGGTCTTCAAGATAAATTTGGCAAAGATAGAGTTTTTAATACCCCGCTCTGTGAACAAGGTATTGCAGGATTTGCCATAGGTGTTGCAGTAGGTGGTTCTACAGCAATTGCAGAAATTCAGTTTGCTGATTATATTTATCCAGCATTTGATCAGGTATTTTAATTCAATAAGGGGTTATTAGTTAAATATTCTTCACTAGGCCTTGACTTGCAGTTAATTTTTTAAAATTTTATTCATGATTAAAATATTATTATTATTATTATTATTATTATTATTATTATTATTATTATTATTATTATTATTATTATTATTATTATTATTATTATTATTATTATTATTATTATTGAAGGACTCTATAAAGATGATTACAAACAATAACAAAATAATCTTTTTCTTTATGTACTTTATCTCTTTAATGACGAATTTCGACGAACTATTGTGTGTAAAAAGTGTGAGCGTATTTGCTTGATAGTGTGTGTGTCATTTGACCTTTCCTTTTTCTTACGAATTTCTCTTCCTTCTGATTTTTTTATTTCCTCTTCTAGAGTTTGAATTTACGAAAGTTCTCCTTTAATAGATGTTCCTTTATACTAATTACATCAGCTATTTTAGACTGGGATTTGGGTCTTACTAGAAACATGTGGCTTCTGTCTCCATTTTTCTAATATTTTAATACAATCTTTTTCTTTTGATTTCGTTTACTTAATTTATATTAATCTTTATATTAATATATAATAATCGTGAATGAGGTGTTAAAAATGACTTAAAATTAAGTCGTGAAAAAAATCTTATTAAAAATTTAAGATTAATGTTACTATTTACATTCCAGTTATAACAAAGTATTCGAGAATGTAGTGCTTACTAATTTGTTTCGATCCAAGGTTAGGCTGTTAGTGGTTCTGCTAAAAGCGCCTTCCTTAAAAGTTGGCAAAATGTTATTTCAATTATTATTAGTTTTGTTTTTTTATCTATTATTATTATTATTGTTATTATTATTATTATTATTATTATTATTATTATTATTATTATTATTATTATTAATATTATTATTATTATTATTATTATTACATATTATTATTATTCCTCCTTCTTCCTCACCGAATGGGGCAAGGTGCGTGACATGCATTGAAAGAAAAGTAGTAGAACCATATGACACAAGCTGAAAGAGCATAAAGACAAAACATACCGCCGTCTTTTAGCTAATACTGGAACTCGTGTGAGTCGTGAAATACACTTAGAGCTTCACGGGACCGCGACGGACCCTCACTATGGCATATCGTCTATCGTCAAGTGTCGGAATAACCCCCGGCCCAAATGCGCCGGCAAACCATACACCTCCCCTCACAAACCCCTCCATCTAATTCTATTATGCACCTTATTCTCGCCTCTACCAAACTTGCACCTCTCCTTCAGACATTCTTCACTGACCTAATCCACTTTTCTATTCAGGATCCCCCATGATAGATTTAAGAACATTAACACTATACATCCGCTTAACCAACCGACTGCTGTCATTCATCCTTTCCACATGACCAAACTATCTCACCCGTACTTTTATTCTCTCATTTACCCATTTCTTCACACCACATAATCCCCTACGTTCATTCCCCATTTTATCAATTCTTTTCACACCTAACACTCAAGATTGTCCATCTGAACACACGTTGAACTTAGATCTATACATCATATTCCAGGACCATAGTCTCACTACTATACATTAACACAGGTAACAACATACCCTCATGTAAGACCCTAGCGCACTCAAGACTTAGTCCCTTTACATCCACCAACGATTCAATTACAGAAAGGAGCTTCCTGCGTTGAATAACCCTCCTATCACACGCTGCATCATCCGTTCCTTTTTCATTCACAACATCATATATCCTAAATATTTAAACTCAGACACTTCTTTCCAGCTGCTCACCATCTAAACATAACTTCACACTGAGGACCTCACTTACAACCATAACCTTACCCTTATGTACGTTAACTTTCAAACCCTCCTTTACACTTCTTCAAATCTCCCTACCAATCCTCTTAAACTCTCTTCAGATTCACCACACAACCAAATCATCCATATAAAGGTAGGGCACCTCTGTGGTGGGTTCGATTCCGTCCACTATTTCTTTATTTGTCGTGAGTCCTCTTAACAGAAGAATAAAACACAGGAGAAAAAAAAATAAAAAACACTGAACAAACAAAACCAATAAGAATTTATTAAAAAATCCAAACAACAACAACAAATCCTTCTCCACACAACACCAAATATTACAAAAGCCGATACTGATACCTCTATAAACCAATACAAGCCGACACTGATACCGTCCGATACCGATACTCAAATACCTTAATTCTAACAATGCAATAAAATAATACCTTAATCCTACAATGAAATAAATAAATACCTTAATCCTAAAATATATCTTAATGATACACGAATATACAGCTAGTTGCCAAATCAGCAAATTATTGTTTTTCAATTTTCTTTTATAGTCTTTTTTCTCTAATTTTCTAATAGTTTCTTTTTCAGGTAAAATCCTTTTCTTTTCTATTGAATCATTCTCTATTTTCAGTCATTTTTATAATATCTATTTTTAAATTTTTTCTTGTCTCTTTCACTGGGTTTCAGTTTATTTCTGTTAAGTCTTTTCTCTATTTCAATTTTTCTATTGAATAGTCTTTTCTCTATTCAACTGTTTTATTAAGTAGTTTTTTCTCTACATTAATGTCTCCTGCGGAGTGCGTAGATCAGCCGTCGATCCAAAGGTTCAATCCAGTAACAGCCAAACAAAAGCCAAAAACAAAAAAAAGCTGGAGAAGGAAAATAAACCTTCTAAATATTATGAAAACCAAAATAAAATAAATATAAAAAATATAAATATATACCTAGACAAAATTTCAATAAATCTTAAATTACATTCTTTAATTTTAAATTACATTCTTAATTAAATTATTCAATATTCAAATTATATTTTAAATTACATTCTTAATTAATTAAATTGAATTAAATAATACATCCACTATATTCAAATTAATATTGCCTAAATTATATAACCAAAATATAAAACCATGAAAACAATAACTAAAATAAAAAAATGAAAACAAATAACGCATACAAATTAAATATTACCTGGATAATATCCAGCTTTTTCGTTTTTTGTTCCTTAATAGGTAATTTCCTAACATTATTTGACTGCAACTATCCTAACACACACACACACACACACACACACACACAATAATAATACATAAATAATAAGCACAAATAAATATAATAATAATAAGCATAATAATAAAATCATAATAATAAGCATATAATTATAATATAATAATATCCTACCTCATTCTTGACAAACAACAAGCTTGTTCTTCCTCCCAGCCTTAGGTGTACTCCACCGTCTCAAACACAAATAGGCAAACCCCTCCGAACGATGACCAAAACTAAAAAAATCAAACAAACGAACCTATAAAAATTAACTGCATTCATTCACTTCACATGCATACATAATAATAATAAAAATTAATAATAATAACAATAATAAAGGAATAAGCAAATAAAAAAAAATAGTATATAGTACGGTAGTACCTTTCTTTCTTCATCAAACGTGAATCGTCAATCTTCTCGTGTGCACCACCACAGTCACCCAAAACAGAAGCTAACAATTATTTAAACAAAAAGAATATACCCTCTGGTAGAAACCACTGTGCTTCAGCACTCGGGTATAACCCTGAAAAAAGAAAAAAAACTAAGAAGTCAACAAGTCTAACATCCACCACACACTTCCTTGCATCATAGTGGGAAATTGGAAACTCAAGCCGTGAGAAATAGCTGTGAAACAAGGTAAACCAAACCGAAGAAAATAAAGAAATGATAGTGACCAGTGATCTTATCATTTGAGCTCGTCACCCCCCCACTCCCACTCTGATTAACATACCATACACTCCCTCAATCCTCAGCTAACCCCAAACATAATGAATATAATAATATATAATAATATAAGCAATAAAGCAATGAACGCAAGCAATATGATACAAACATAAAAAAAAAGACTCTCTTCACATACCTGGACATATACTGTAAACACTTACCTACCTACAGATTACCACACACCTTCATTCTCCATCATTCTAACACCATTTCTTGCCACCCCCATCTCTAATTCTTTCATATATACATACATACATATACATATTATTATTATTATTATTATTATTATTATTATTATTATTATTATTATTATTATTATGTTTAGTAATAATGGTAATTTCCGTAGGTTCTCGTTGTTCTTCATTTCTAGAATCTGAAATTAAAATTGAATGCTGAAGTATACTATGATTATCCTACCATTGAAGCAAGTCCTGAAGCTTACTTTCGCTCATACACCAGATTGTTAAGAAAATTATTATTATTATTATTATTATTATCATTATTATTATTATTATTATTATTATTATATATATATATATATATATATATATATATATATATATATATATATATATATATATATATATATATAGTTATTATTATATATATATATATATATATATATTATTATTATGAAAGTATATATATATAGTATATATATATATATATATATATATATATAGTTATATATATATATATATATATATATATATATATATATATATATATATATATATATATATATATCACCCGCCTCTCTCCCCCTAGACTAGAGGGCAAAAAGGCATGCGCACCGGTTATAAGTAGTAGAAGCAATATGACGTAAGTCGAAAAGATAGCCCTTAGTGAGAACTCGCCGTAGTCAGAAAATCAACCTCACCTCGCTAAGGACCGCCAATGTGGGGCTCCATCTCTCTGCCGAGGTGACCAGCAACCATACCCCCTCTACAAAACCAGCCATTCACTCCTATTATGCACCTTTCTTCTCGTCCTTCAAGCAACCTCCCTTTCTCTCCTCCAGGCATCTCCTTTACTGACTAATCCTAATTTTTTTCTTTGCCCCAGCTTGGTTGGATTCAGCACATCACCACTATAATCGCACCAACCGGCTATCATCCACTTCTTTCCAGTGCATGACCAAACCATTCAAAGTATTTTTATTTTATTCTCTACTTAATTCTTTCTTTACAATGCCACACAAATCTTTATACGTTCATTCTCATTTTTTATCAATTCTTCCTACACCTAACACGCCCCTAATTATCCATCTGAACACATTAAACCTTAGATCTATACCTTATTCCAGATCATGGTCTCACTACTATACATTGACACAGGTAACAATAGATACCCTCATGTAAGACCCTTACGCACTCAAAACTAGTCCCTTTACTATCCACCACCACTGCACCAGACACCTTCCTGCTATTCACAACTTTCCTATTACACTCCATGCATCAATACCTGTTCCCTTTTCATCCACAGCATATATATTTTGGTATATTTAAACCTGACACTTGGTTCAGTTTGTTTTTCACCACTTAATATGTAACTTTATACCTTATGACTGCCTCACTCACAACCATAATTACCTATCTAGATATTACTAAACCCCTCATTTTACAATACCCCACTATAAATCTTCTTCACACTAATCCTCAAACTCTCTCTTTCAGATTCACCACACAAACCAAATCATCTGCATATATAATAGGTAAGGTACTCTCCACTCTCTTCCATTCTCCATCATTTTACCACCATTAATAAGGAATTAAAATATGAGTGATTTGTGTTGGGATAAAAGAGGGTGTGGTACTGGGATTTTTATTAAGTTCCATTTGTTTTTCTTTAGTTTTTATATAATTCTTATTTAATTTATTACTATTATTTATATTTATTAAGCATATTATTTGTTTTTGAATGAAACTATATTTCTTTTTCAAGCTCGCTACCATTATCATATTCAGAATGTTAAATATTATAATTTTTTTCTCTGCTTTAAGGTTGTCGTTCCTAGAGGGCCAATTAAGGCTAAAGGTCTTCTTTTGTCTTGCATGAGATAATGATCCGTGCCTGTTTTGAACCAAAAGTGTTGTACCGTTCTGCGGTTGAAATGGTTCCACCGAGATTATACTTTTCCGCTCTCAAAAAGCTGATGTCTTGGAAGAAGGTTTGTAATTAAGAAGTACTAATTTGTTCACCAATGACATAAACTCTAAATGACTTTTATTTTTTAGTTATTATACTTGAGAGATTGGTAATGATATATTTTGAGCTGAAAGAGTTACATAGATCCTAACAATTATACGTATTTTATCTCTTGTACATATGATCATGATAGCCTGGCATTTAGAGCTATAATATTACTTAAAGTAAAATAAAAGATCTTAAAGAGTTATTTTTTAGGAGAAGATATTACAATTATTGGGATGGGGACTCAAGTCTGTTTGTTATAGTTAATGACAGTATGACAGCAATTGAATGTTTCTGTGAAGTAATCGATCTTGTAACAATTCTTCCATGGGACATTGAAACTGTATTTGAAGTAAGTTTTCATTATTATTATTATTATTATTATTATTATTATTATTATTATTATTATTATTATTATTGATAAAAATAACCAGTGGCAGGAGCCAACGACTACTTACTGAATATAAGAATGACAATCCTTTTGAAGCAAGAAGGGAATTATGGTTGAAACAATTACACTTTTTTCTCTTTTTTTACACTTTTTTTAGCTTAGTCATTTTTTTTCACTTTTTTAAGCAATTTTACACTTTTCTTCACTTTTCTTCACTTTTTTGGGGCAAGTAGGTTACTTGGAGATATCTTTTCTTCTGTTTTACCTGTGACTGAATTAAAATTGTGGTTTAACTACAAAACAGTTTATTGAACTCAAGAACTGGAAAACATAGGTAAATAATTTGTTTAAATTTTTAATTTTCAGGTTGTTTAAAATAATTTTAAATAATAATTGAATAAAGTTTTTTTGAATTAAAATTTTCTGAACAATGGAAGCTGTGAAGAAGTATTTTCTTACATATGTAACTAAGCATAGGCCCAACCTGATGAAAAGATCTGGAAATCAGAAAATTGTGAGGTTGTTAAAAAAACCTACCATTAAAGAAGAGCTTAACTTTGTTTTATCTAGCGCCCATATCTTTACGAGTGTCACAGGCTTTTTCCAAAAAGAAGAACCATTAATTCATCTCTTGCATTCTGTTTTGTCATCATTGGTTATGAAACTGTTGGGAAGGATTTGCAAGTCAGAAATTCTCAAAGATCTTGATTTAAAAAAATTGATGCTGCTTTTTTTTTTAATACTGAACATTTACTGCCATTGAAAGAAATCCAGTTTTCTGATGAGGTATTAAGAAACTTGGAAAATGTTTGTGAAAAGGACAAAACGTTTTTCTGTCTGCAAGCACAAAAACATTTTGTTGAATCTGTTAAGCATGTTGTGAACAAATCATCTGTGTCGAGCTCTCTGTTGAAAAAAATTTACATGTCTATCCCCTAATGAGAGATTGTCCAAAGAATGCTGCCAAAATATAGTTCGAGATTGCTAGGGTCATGCCATGGAAAATCCATACAGACATACTCTTATATGAGTGGAAACTAATACAATTGGAAAAAGCTGAACCAGAGTCCAAAAAAAAATCTATGTATCTGGGCTCAGTTTTTTAATAAAACCGATCCATCAGTAAACACTTCAAGATTTCCAACAGTTGAAAGAGTAGTAAAAGCTTCACTGTCGCTGTGTCACATGGTAATGCAGATGTGGAAAGAGCATTTTCCACATCAGGCAGAACTCTTACAAGTACCAGGTCATCTATGTCAGAGAGAACTTTAAATGCTTTAATCACTGTTAAAAGTGCTCTTAAAATGTATGATAACAAACCTTACCTTATTTCTCTAACTCCAGAGCTCCTTTCCATGGGACGTATAGCATTTAAACATTACATTGCTTACTTGGATAGAGAGAGAGAGAAAAAAAAGGAGAGTCGAAGATGAAGCTGCAAAGGCTGAACAAGACAAAAAAATTGCTGAAGAGGAAAAAAAACAAACCAAAAAAGGAAAAAAAATTTCTGATGATGAACAAATGCTGAAGAAGCTACGAAAAGAAGAGGCAGAGCAAAGTGGAAGTGCAGACAAACTGTTATTGGAAGCTAATGAAAGATTGAAGAGAGCTTTAAAGAAAAAAGATTTTAGTGAAGCAAGCTTGGCCCAAGTGATGCTGGAAGGTGTCACTAATGTTCAGTCAGAAAGAGGCATCTGAACAAAGTCGTAGTGTGGAAAATTTACAGGTTGCTGTTGAAAACGAAAAACAATTCTCATTTCAGACTTTTTCAAAAAAGTTTAATTACCCTTAATTTTTGTAATTATTAGCTTGTTTCTTCTGTAACCAAGTACAGTAAGTGTATTTTCAAGTATAGTATTATTCCATTTTATTTACATTATGACTTTCTAAAACTAACATTTCATTATTATATACTTTCATCTTCAGTTATTTATATTTAAAACCTACTTCATAAGTTCTTACATCCAAAATATTAAGTAAATAGCATGCTGTTATTGTAAATAAGTTAGGTCACATTAAATTTTAGTAATGGAAATTGTAAATTCTTCTCACGTTTTTCTCAAAAATATGTAATTTTTGTCAGCATTTTAGTCATTTTTTTCCACTTTTTTCAGCATTTCATTTTTTCACCTTTTTTCAAAATTTTATTCACTTTTTTTCACTTTTTTGGATAAGAAACTCGCTACAAGCCCTGATTTTCTTATCAATAGCTCGAATATAATGGTGAAATAAACAAGTAGCAAAATAAAACGACTTTAAATATTAGTACAATGTTACCTAATATACTATAAGATAATATAAGTACCAAAACATTATTAATTTGTATCTAAAACTACTTGACAAAGTAAATAATCTACGCAGTCCACGATCGTCAACCCCAGTATAGCATTAATAGGTACAAGCACATATAGTTGTACCCATAAATGAACAAATGAATAAATTAACACAAATTACTGATCCTCTTTACTCTATAATCCCTATATAAACTTATCCTCTACCAATACTTGTTTTTCTTCCACCCGACTTTGCTCCAATTCGCTATTTCCAGGTACCTTATTAATCATCTTTCTTGATACCAAATCTGCCCATTAATAGAATCCTCTCTTGTTATTCCATTACCACAGACCATAGAAACTAATTATTATTCATTATTATACCTTAAAGATTATTAACTTAAAAGATGAAAACGCAAATAAATTAATTAAATCAATAAAAGCATTATACATACTAACTACTTCTGTTTAACTACATACAGTCTTTGGACTGTAACACTATCAAAAAACACAATTGAAGTCTAACAATACGCTTCCTTCTAAACTCTAGAAAAGTAGACGCAGAAGATCCTGACATCACATCATCATCCAGGCATACCTCTAACAAGAAATTATCAATTATTATTATTATTATTATTATTATTATTATTATTATTATTATTATTATTATTATTATTATTACTTACTTCTTGGGATGAATTTTTAAAATCAAGTAAGTTAATGTTATATAACCTTGAAAGGCACTGAAAATATATATTTTTTTACTAGCTTGAATAAAAATGCACCAACCAGAGCATCAAATTAAAAAAAAATATATCTAACATAAACTCTAGATGTTGTTAATGAGAATGATTATGTTAATTAAAAATCTTTCAATAAATCTAAGTAGCAAGACAGATATATATATATATATATATATATATATATATATATATATATATATATGTATATATATATATATATTCTTTCAGCAAACACTCGTCCTCCAGGCAACATATTACTAACCACCATTTATCCACACACATATACACATGATTAAAGTACACACCCCACTTCTAGATAACACCTTACAGACATCCCTACTACTATATCCCTGTGTGCGGGGAGAAAGAATTTCCACATCGTATGTCCTGCGTGTCGTAGAAGTCGACTAAGGGGCGGTGGTAGCTGGGTTGGCTGCCCACTACCACCTATCTCTGGTAAGAATGCTGATGCATGCCTCGAAGATGGTCGTGATCGCTGTAAACGACCTTCTAACTTTCGGCGAAATTGTATGGATCGTATGGGTACATGGCGAATGTCAGAGGAATAAAGAGAGAAGAGGAGAGAGGTGATGGATGATTTAGAAAGGCAAATTTGATTTGCTCGCTGTGACTGAAACAAAGATGAAAGGAAAGGTGAAATTGAGTGGTGTGATGAAATGTGTGCGTGCTGGTGTGGAAGAGAATGAGAGGGAGAAGGAGTTGCAATTTTGATGAGTGACCTGTGGTACAAAGCTATGTAGACTTTGTGTGTGGAGTCCTAGAATTCTAATGGTTAAATTCCTAAGTTTGAAAAGGTCAAGGTGTGTGGTTGTGACGTATGGTCCATCTGAGGGAAACGTTGAAGAGAGTACGATTTTTTGGGATAATTTGAATGATGTTCTGGATGGGGGGAGTAGGAGTTTCAGATTGATAGTGTTTGGGGGACCTGAATGGTTGGATAGGTGATCAAAAAAGGGATGGTATAACAGGTGGTTTTGGGGTGGGGGAGAAAATGAGAATGGTAGGAAGGTGATTGATTTCTGTGAAGAGAGAGGTATGTGTGTAAGTAATACTTTCTTTAAACACAAGAGTATCCATAAGTATACTAGAGTTGGTAGGTAGAGATGGTATCGAAGTGAAAAGTATGATTGATTTTGTGTTGGTGAAGAAGGAGATGTTAAAGTATGTTGGATGTTAAATCAGTGAGGGCTTTAAGAATGGGATTATCGGATCATATGTTGTTCTATGTAAAATTAAGCTAGTGGGGCTTGGATGGTGGAGAGGAAGGTGATACGAAAGGAAGTAGGTAAATTAAGAGTGAGAAGTTAAGTGAGCAAGAGAATAATAAGTATGTAAGAGCGCTCGCTAGTAAATCGGTTGAATGTGTGAAGCGGCGCACGAAAAACGCGAACAGCTTCACGATAAATGCGAAAACGGTTAAACACCCAATTGATCGAACGAAGTACAACG
>JABUQX010134959.1:30000-32196 GCA_015478945.1 Trachelipus rathkii | reverse complement strand
TATATATATATATATATATATATAATATATATATATATATAAGTATATATATATAGAAAGAAAGAAAGAAGATATATATCTATATATTATTAGTTATATAAAGTATATATATATTATATGTTATATATATATATATATATATATATATATATATATATATATATATATATATATATATATATATATATATATAAAGTGGAAGATCCAAATATTAAATTTCCTAAGAAAAATAGAACAATTTATACAACTTCTAAAATCATCTTTACCTGATGTTAACTCTTTATATATATATATATATATATGAGCAGCATAGTTATATATATATATATATATATAGTATAGTATAAGGTATATATAGAGTATATATATATATATATATATATATATATATATATATATATATATATATATATAGGTCAGCTTTTCGATTATCCACAATCCATATCTCAAAAAACTACAATAGCTACAGGGAAAGGAATACATTGTTGGAATGCTAGTAAAATTTATCTAAAAAAAACTACAATAGCTACAGAAAAAAGGAATACATGAATCCTGGTAAAAGTTTAGTTAGGAAAATGTAAAAAAAAAAAAAAAATTGTTGTTAATAATTATAGTAATATGAGGAAAAGCCTATTTAGAGACATTTTTAAATGAATGAGTCACAGGAGATTTTACTCCATCAGCGGGATTCGAAACACTGGACTCCATCATGCTGCAGTGTTAACAATAACTGGATGCTCTAACCACTAGGCCATCCACGTTCCCAATAAAGAACGCTTAGTAGTTAGTTACCTTTTTTTTTAACCAAAGAATACCCCAAGGGTATACCGCACGATGGCAGGGGAGCCGTCTTCGGCCTTCGGGGAACTACGCGGTAGACTTCCTCCG
Source organism: Trachelipus rathkii (assembly GCA_015478945.1). NCBI lineage: Eukaryota > Metazoa > Arthropoda > Malacostraca > Isopoda > Trachelipodidae > Trachelipus > Trachelipus rathkii. The sequence goes on along the minus strand of JABUQX010134959.1, from coordinate 31,308 downwards.
GGATGCGTCTCCAGAACCCCGCTCTTGGTATTAGCTTGAGGTCGCGGGGGTTCCTCCGCCCTCCCCGGGTATGGAAAACGTCCCCCTTGTGCGTTCCCTCAGTCGGCACGAGTCTCTACATTGCGGGTAAAAATGACCTTTTTACAAATAATGCATATATACTCTTGTCCCCGCCGGCTCGAGCGCTCCCTAATTTTTTACATTTTTTTAACTAAAATTATTTTACAAGGATTCCAAATATGTATTCCTTTTCCCTGTACCTATTGTAGTTTTTTTAGATTTTTAGATATTTATTTATTTTTTGTTTTTTTGCATTTCCTGTAAATCAAAATTTGTAGAATTCCAACAATGTGCCTCTAGGCTCACATAGTTTTGAGATGATTATGACTCTAGAGGCTGCATAGCATATATATATATATATATATATATATATATATATATATATATATATAAATATATATATATATATATATATATATATATATATATATATATAGCATATATATATATATATATATATATATATATATATATATATATATATATATGGTCAGCCTCTAGAAGAGTCACAATCCATATCTCAAAAAACCACAACAGCTACCGGGAAAGGGAATACATTGCTGGAATGCTGGTCTAATTTTAGTGCGGAAAATGTAAAAAAGAAAAAAACTTCAAAACTACAATAGCTACAGCGAAAAGAAATACATTTTTGCAATGTAAAATTTTACTTAGGAAAATGTAAAAATAATAATAAAAAAATTATTATTAATAATTATAGTAATATGATTAGGAGAGCCTATTTAGAGACCTTATATTGTACTCGTTAAATAAATAGACTTTCTATTAAATTTTTGCCTTTTTAACTAAAGTACCCCCCCAAGGGTATACTCGTACTGGATGGCAAGAGTCAGTCTCTGGCCTGGGGAACTACGGGTAGACTATTCTCTGAGGGTCTCCTGGAACCCCCGCCTTTTGGTATTTGGGTGTCGTGGGGGTTCCTCCGCCCCTCCCCTACGGGTATGGAAAACTGTCGGCTCGAGCCCCTACATTGCCGTGTAATACCTTTTTACAAATAATATATATATATATATATATATATATATATATATATATATATATATATATATATATATATATATATATATATATATATATATATATATATATATATATATATATATATATATATATATATATATAGTATATATATATATATATATATATATATATACTATGTCACCCGCCCCCCAAAAAAGCCAATTTTTATGTTTAATTTTTTTTTCCTAACTAAAATTTTACAAGGATTAA
>JABUQX010134959.1:0-20000 GCA_015478945.1 Trachelipus rathkii | reverse complement strand
CCATTGTAAACATATACATAGAATTAATCATTTGTGTGTTATTGCCGAATTCTTGCTAACTCATCACCTTCACCTGCTCCAGCACTGGTTCGCCCTGGCACCGGCTCCGGCACCGGCTCCGGCAATAGCCTCATTTGCCCTCCTGGCACACGAGACATGTTATTCCTTCTTTCTTCATCCTTCCTACATCTTCCTTGCTATACATTCCATGCATTTCTGGCTCCGCTCTGTACCTGACTCAATGATCCAGCTCTGCAGTCAACTCAGGGCTTGCCCTCTAATTCCTGATTCATTTTTTTTATTTCTCAACGCTTTCTGTGTTTTTCTTTATCTGTACGGTCATTTTCTACTCTTAGTGAAATCTGGCCACATGTATGGGCGGAGCGGCGAAACCTTGACTCAAGTTAGCTGGACATCACCAGCTGTTGAGGTAGGAAGTTTGAGGGGATACTGTCAGCTAAATTCCTTAAATTGAAGGGGAAAAGTGTGGCATATAAAACTTGTTCAAAAACCCTCCTAAACCTCACGAAAACGATCTTTCAAACTTAAAAACGGTGTCACCGACCTTAGAAAACCTGTACTTTGACACATCAAGTGTCAAAATCTATTAATGTGGGGAAATTCCAAGTCAACTGAAGACAGATCGGCATTTTCTACCGTTCAGAAGCTCCAAAGTATTCCAAACGCGGCATCCCAAACGGAATCGTTTTCCCGGATTTCTGAAACGCGTCGCAGACCTCGGAAACTAGTTTCCTTCCTTGAAAACTCCTAATTGATTACTGATGAATCGTCAAAATCTAACGATGTTAAAGAAAATCCAAGTCATGTCGGCATTTCACTTGGATTTCCGACTCCAAAACTGCCGAAAACGGGTTCCCCGACCTTGCAAAATATCAACACAGGAATTGATGTAAAGTGGAACGCGCACATTGACCAAAAATCTTTTAATCTAATATTTTTCGCTTAAATGCATGGCAACAAATAAACATTTATCTATGGGGAGTTTGTTCTGGGCATCCTCACCTCAAGTCGGGTGTGAAGCTTAAAAGTAAAACGTTCAATCTTGACGTCGCCCAAGACGATACCAACGATCGCCGAAAGGTCATTTGTATCGTCGCCAAATTTGTCTGATAGTTAGCAATGTTCGTTGATGTAGCCTCATCCCTAAATTTATATTTGCTTCTTCTGTTTCTCTTCCACTCATCTAATTATCCTGTCATGTTTTTCATTATTTTCCCTTATTTTATATTTTTTAAGTATAGATTAGAAATAAATAAATCTCCAGTTGATTCAATGTTTATTATTTCAAAATCACATTTTCAAAGTTTCTAAATAAGTAAATTAAAAAAAAAAGGTTAAATTATTAAAACAATAAAGTAACTCATAAATTTAAAATATAAAAAATGAAATCTGAACAAATTTCTCCTCTTCACTATCCCCCACACCTCCTCCCACTCTACAAGCCTCTCCTCCCACCCGACATGCCTCCCTCCCACTCCGCCACCTCTATCTGTGTAATAACGCGAAGCGAACTCATATCTGATAATAATAAATACTACATGGCAATATTTATGCCAGATTCTCCTCTATAAGAGCCAGATTTATTTATCAATATTAAATGTAATTATGGGAGAGTGCTTCTGACAACCAAAATGATGCCTTTTCTCCACAATTTATTATTCTATTACTTCCATGATTATAAATATAAATATATATATATATATATATATATATATATATATATATATATATATATATAGTATATATATATATATATATATATATATATATATATATATATATATATATATATATATATATATATATATATATATATATATATAGGTTTTTATATATATATATATATATAAATTGTTAATAATTTCTTGTTAGAAGCTGTGTTAGCTGCAATGACACTCGACATTCAACACATGACATTTTATTTGAACATACGTTTGTCATAAATGAACATCGTTCTGTAATTAAATAAAAAACAATAATGTAGTTTACAAAATAAACAAGAATAAGAAAACTTAAATATATAATAAATTTTGCAATATTTATATAGATAAACATACCTGTAATTAGTTAAATTTAATTAATTAGCTTTCATTATTATATAAAAATTATATGTAGCAGATTTTGTGGTTCTCCTCATTAAATTATTCATCTTCATTCTTAAAATATTTGTTCTTTTTGTTTATATTTAACAATCATTTTTAAAATTCACTGCAGAGTTTGAGATCGATGAATATATATATATATATATATATATATATTATATTATTTTAAATATATATATAAAAATTATATATATATATATATAAATATATATATATATATATATATATATATATATAGTGATATATATATATATATAAAAGTTAGTATTAGCTTAAGACGCTAATTAATATTTATTATAGTAATGCCTTAGTAAATTAGAAGGTGGTGAAAATTACTTGAGAGTTAGCATATAATATAAAATAGTAGCATATAATATAAATACCCCTTAGCATCAACCCTTTAGATATTCTTACACACATCAATAACATACACCCCAACATAAAATTTACTATTGAAAATTCCACTAACAATACCCTTCCTTTTCTTGATACTTTGATGATTTGGACTGACAATACCTTACAATTTTCCATCTACAGAAAACCCATTGCCAACCCTTACTACACACATTGGTTCTCATCTCATCCTATCAACACAAAATTAGGTACATTATCATCCCTTTTTCTAAGAGCTCTCAGAATTTGCTCCCCTATATACTTACAAACTGAAATTGATTTCATCTTTTCCACCTTTTTGAAATTATCTTACCCACATCACATCATCAACTCTGCATTACGCAGAGCCAAATCCACCTATTACAACACACAAAACACAAAAAACAGAAACTAAAAATAACGCCTTTAAATCTTATCTCCCCTTACCTACACAAATACATAACTCTGTTAAAAAAATCTTACCTAACACCATCAATATCACCTCCTCACACACACACACACACACACACATTCACACACACACACACACACAACAATGTTACCAATCCTCAATGTGTTTACAAGATTCCATGTCTAAACTGTAACAACACATACATTGGAGAAACACATGACTTCACACGCCGAAAATACCAACATAAATACGACCTACAACTTGATAATCCTAACTCTGCTCTCACCATTCATAGATCCACACACAATCACACTATAGATATAAACCACATGACACCCATTATTCACATTGATAACTTACACCTTAGGAAAATTACAGAATCTTTTTGTATTAACAACACTGATAATTTCAATTTACAAACTAATGACTACACAATAGATCCCATCTTAAACAACATTTTAAACTACTCACCTTTTTTCAAATCTTTAAAACAAAAATTACAATGATTTCAAATATTTTATTAATCTTAATTTTAATTTTATATTTTAGTCTTGCATAAGAAACAACTGAAAGAGGGCCACGTTGATTAAGGCCGAAAACCATGTTACTAAGATTTATTTTATATTATATGCTAAATCACATGTAATTTAAAATGATATGATATATATATATATAAAATAATATAAATATATATATATATATAAGAGTTTTAAAAATATATATATATATATATATATATATATATATATATATATATATATATATATATATATATATATATATATACAGTTAAAAGATATGCATTTTTATGTCCATGAGGTAAAATCACACATGGGAGAATTTGCTTTTCGTCTTCTGTGCTTAAGGTTGTTTCATTACGTTACGGGAAAGAATACTTAATAGGAAAATCAGTGTTGTTGGAACACCAGTCAATGCCCGGTTCGGCAATGTATCACGACATCATGCTACCAAGCTATGGTATTCGTTAATTAAAAGAGCGTACAACTGTTCATGGGGTCTACATTAGCAATTATGCTTTACAAACTTTAGGTACATAAATCAAATTTAAACTGTAATAAATTGGGTGCCAGTCTGATCACTTTTATACGCTTAGGTGTGAAGCACAAAAAAATATGTGTCAATTTCTTTTTAACTTTTGTTAATATTAATTAAATTACATTTGAAAATCCAGTATTTACTAATGTATTTAACCTCAAATCATTGAAATTACGTTACATTTAATTTTCTTTTCATTTGAAAAATAATTCGCCGATTACTTTGTCCGTAAAATTTACATGATCCTATATATATATATATATATATATATATATATATATATATAATATATATATATATATATATATATATATATATATATATATATATATATATATACATATATATATATACTGTATATATATAGTATAGAAGAGTATATATATAGATATATGTATATATATATATATATATATATAGGCAGCATATATATATATATATATAAAAGAGCAGCATATATATATATATATATATATATATATATATATAGTATATACATATATATATGTATATATATATGAGAGAGAAAGAGTAGTATATATATATATATATATATATATATATATATATATATATATATATATTTATATATATATATATATATATATATTAGTGATTATCGGATGTCAATTTTTAATATCCAGCTGATGAGGATGTAGAATGCTGATGTCTAATTTTTACATCCGTGAATGCGGATATTTAATTTTGCACATCCATGTGAATACGGATGCAACTTTCCATTCATATATATATATATATATACATAATATATATATATATATATATATATATGCTATATATATATATTTATATATATATATATATATATATATATATATATATATATAAAGGAGGGTTCATCTGTAAACACTTTTATTTCTTTATTTGCATATGTTAAGAAGTATATATATATATATATGTATATTTGTATGTTATATATATATAAATGAAAAAATAAAGCTACTATAGAAGATATATATATATATATATATATATATATATATATATATATATATATATATATATATATGTAGATTGTGTTGATACATATGCTATATCATCTATCTCTTGCCAGGAATGCTAATGCAGGCCTCGGAGAAGGTCGTGATCGCAAACGGCCTCTATCTTTCGGCGAGAATGTATGAATCGTATGGGTACATGGAATGTCAGAGGAATAAATGTTGAGGAGAAGGAGAGAGGTGATGGATGTATTTAGAAAGGGCAAATTTGATTTGCTCGCTGTGACTGAAACAAAGATGAAAGGAAACGTGAAAATGAGTGGTGTGGTGTGAAATGTGTGTGTGTGTGCTGGAGTGGAGAATGAGAGGGGGAGAGAAGGAGTTGCAATTTTGATGAGTGACCTGTGGTACAAAGCTATGGTAGACTTTGTGTGTGTGAGTCCTAGAATTCTAATGGTTAAATTTAAGTTTGAAAAGGTCAAGGTATGTGTGGTTGTGATGTATGGTCCATCTGAGGGAAACGTTGAAGAGAGTACGATTTTTTGGATATGAATGATGTTCTGGATGGGGCGAGTAGGAGCTTCAGATAGATTGATAGTTTTGGGGACCTGTCTGGTTGGATAGGTGATCAGAAAAAGGATGGTATAACAGGTGGTTTTGGGGTATGGGAGAAATGAGAATGGTAGGAAGGTGATTAACTTCAGTGAATGAGAGAGGTATGTGTGTAAGTAATACTTTCTTTAAACACAAGAATATCCATAAGTATACTAGAGTTGGTGTAGGTAGAGATGGTATCGAAGTGAAAAGTATGATTGATTTTGTGTTGGTGAAGAAGGAGATGTTGAAGTATGTTGATGTTAAATCAGTGAGGGGTTTAGGAATGGGATTATCGATCATTATGTTGTTCTATGTAAAATTGGTTAGTGGGGCATGGATACACAGGAAAGGACAAGAAAGGAAGTGGGTAAATTAAGAGTGAGAAGTTAAGTGAGCCTGACAATAAGGATAAAGTATGTAAAAGCGCTCGCTAGTAAATCGGTTGAACAAGTTGATACTGAACAAATCTGGGGGCAAATGAAGGAAGCAATTGTTAGTAGTGCAAAGGAAGTATGTGGATGTGCTAAAGTAGGAAGTAAGAATGTTAACAGTGAATGGTGGAATGAAGAGGTGATGAAAGCGGTTAAAGGTAAAAAAGAAGCGTGGTTGAATGTACTAAAAGCAAATGATGAAGTCTCAAAAGAAAGATGCTTGGAATTATATAAGGAGGAAAAAAGAAATACTAAAAGGTGTATACGTAGGAGAAAACAAGAGGTAAATGAACAGTTTGGAAGGAGGATGAATGAGGACATACAAGGGAATAGGAAGCTCTTCTGGAAGGAAGCGCGAAAGGTTAAGAATGAGAATAAGGGGAATCTGCTTAGAGTAATGAATAGGGATGGTGCTTTTGTAACTGATGAAATGGATGTGAGGGGAGTGTGGAAAGAACACTTCGAAAATCTGCATAATATTAACAGTAATGAAGAGGTGATAGTGAATGTGTGTGGTTTTGATGGTGCAAGAAGGAATAGGTATTTTGGGGATGAGGTTATTAGCAAGGAGGAGGTAATGGGTAGAGTGAGAAAGTTGAAGAATGGTAAATCTGCAGGTATAGATGAAATTACTGGTGAAATGATCAAGAGTGGAGGCGAGATGGTGATTGATTGGATTTGGAAGTTGTGTAATAAAGCGTTTATAGAGGGTATAGTTCCAAGGGATTGGAGGAGAGCGGTAATAGCACCCTTATATAAGGGTAAGGGAGAAAAGGGGAACATTATATAGGGGGAATAAGTTTATTGAGTATTGTAGGAAAGGTGTATATGTTGTATTTTGGTCGAAAAGAGTGGGTCGAGTGGACTGAAGGACTGATTGCGAAGAACAAGTGCGTTTAGTAGTAGAGGATGTGTGGATCAAATTCACGATGGAAACAAATGATTGAGAAATGAGGGAGAAGAAGAAGAATAAATTGTATTTAGGTTTTATGGATTTGCAACAGGCGTATGATAGAGTTAATAGGGAAGGTTTATGGCAGGTGTTAGTGATATATGGTGTTGGTGGTAGGCTTCTGAATGGAATCAAAAGTATGTATGATGATAGTGAAGCGTGTGTAAGAATAAATGGTGTCAATGGTGATTGGTTTAGGATTAATAGCTGAGTAAGACAGGGTTGTGTTATGTCTCCTTGGTTATTCAATTTTATATATGGATGGGGTTATGAAAGAATTCGAGTTGGGGATGGCAGGAAATGGTGTTAGAATGGTGGAGAATGGAGATGAGTGGAGGGTGCCCTACCTATTATATGATGATTTGGTTCTGTATGGCGAATCTGAAGAGAGTTTGAGAGGATTGGTAGAGAGATTTGGCAGGGTGTGTAAAAGGAGGGGCTTGAAAGTAAACGTGGATAAGAGTAAGGTTATGGTTGTGAGTGAGGATACCCCTCAGTGTGAAGTTATGTTAGATGGTGAGCAGCTGGAACAAGTGTCTGAGTTTTAATATTTAGGGTATATGTTGGATGAGAAGGGAACGGACGATGCAGAGTGTAGTAGGAAAGTTGTGAATGGCAGGAAGGTGGCTGGTGCAATTAAATCGTTGGTGAATGTAAAGGGACTAAGTCTTGAGTGTGCTAGGGTCTTACATGAGGGTATGTTGTTACCTGTGTTATTGTATAGTAGTGAGACTATGGTCTGGAATAAGAAGTATAGATTCAAAAGTTCAATGTGTTCAGATGGACAATCTTAGGGTGTGCTAGGTGTGAGAAGAATTGATGTAAAATGAGGAATGAACTTATTAGAAGGGTGTTGTGGTGTGAAGAAAGGGTAAATGAGAGAATAAATGAAAGTATGTTGAGATGGTTTGGTCATATGGAAAGGATGAATGATAGTCGGTTGATTAAGCGGATGTATAGTGGCGAGTGTGTTGGGAACCGACCGGCTGGGAGACCGAAGAAAAAGTGGATTGAGTCAGTAAACGAATGTTTGAAGGAGAGAAATGTGAGTTTGGTAGAGGCGAGAAGAAAGGTGTAAAACAGGAGTGAATGGCGGGGGATTGTGAGGGGGTATGGTTGTGACCCACCTGGGCCAAGGGATGCATACCTTTACATTGACGATCTACCATAGTGGGTAAGGGTCCATCGCTGTCCCATGAAGCTTTAGGGTGGATTTCTGACTGCGATGAGTTCTCACTAATTAATGGTACTGAGGGGGCGGTAAGGCTGGGCTTTCTTTTCGACTTTTGTCATGTTCTTCTACTGCTTTTCTTTTCCGATGCTCGTCACGCACCTTACTCCCATTCTTGGGAAAATAGAAGGAAGATAAAGAAAGAAAGATATATAAACAGGATGACCAAAGAAGGAACCAAAGTCAAAGAGATATATATATATATATATATATATATATATATATATATATATATATAATATGTATAGTAATATATATATATATATATAAATATATATATAAATATATATATGTATAGTAGTTAAACTATGGTCTGGAATAAGAGGTATAGATCTAAAGTTCGTATTCCTGATGGACAATCTTATGGGCAGGTGGAAAAGAATTGATATACAAAAATTAGAAATGAACGTTTGAGAGTTATCTGGTGTGAAGAAAGGGGTAAATTAGAGAATAAATGAAAGTACATTAAGATGGTTTGGTCATGTGGAAAGGATGTATGATAGTCGGTTGGTTAAGCGGATGTATAGTGGTGAGTGTGCTGGGAATCGATCGGCTGGGAGACGAAAGAAAAAGTGGATTGAGTCAGTAAAGGAATACCTGGAACAGAGAAATGTGTGTTTGGCAGAGGCGAGAAGAAAGGTGCACAATAGGAGTGAATGACTGGGTTTTGTGAGGAGATATGGTTGGAGCCCACCTGGTCCATAACATATGTTCAATTTGGTTGTATAAAATTTTTATTATTTTTATTAATTTCAACAATTTATTTTTATTTTTATAGCAGATTTAGAATAGTTGGGACAGATCTGTCATTTGCCGTAAGATTCATCATGATCCTACTGAAATTTAATCAATTATTTGATTAAAAAAATTTTTTTTTCCTACTGAACCGAATTGATTTTAATTTTTTTTGCAGATTTGCAAGTGGTTGGGTTAGTTTGTTCTTATATTGTTTGTTCCATCAAACCTCCAACCAGAAATAAAGTTTGAAAAAAGAGAAAACAATGACAGTTATTTATGGGATTATTTTTATATATAAAAAAAGTAAAAAATAGGTCGCCTCTCTCTCTCTCTCTCTCTCTCTCTCTCTCTCTCTCTCTCTCTCTCTCTCTCTCTCTCTCTCTCTCTCTCTCACACACACACACACACACACACACACACACACACACACACACACACACACACACACACACAAAAAAAAATTCAACAAGTGAGTCCTATCGTCGCTCTCTCGTTCATGCAGCGAGGATGAGCGAGGCTAGCCATTTCTGGCCTCAAAAGGCTTTCCGCTTTGCGCCTCTAGATGAAATTCACTATATATATATATATATATAGGTAGTATATATATATGTTATATATATATATATATATATATAGTAGCAGCATATATATATATATATAGTTATATATATATATATATATATATATATATATATATATATATATATATATATATATAGTTAAGTATATATATATATAATGTAGGATTTGCAGGTAACGTAATAAAAAAGTTATTAATTTAAAATAAATTTAAATTCAATTTGCTTGAGTGAAAATATTAGTAGTGGATTAGAATATTAATGCAATCAAGAAATAAAAGTGGGAGCTTAGGGGGTTTGTAGTTCCTTCATTAATTAAACCCCAAAGGTGTCTATGAGGTTTTAAACAGGGTTGTTTGGTTTAAACCAATGTGGTGTTTCTAACGTTAACCAATTAAAAACTTTGCCTGTTTTTTTTTAGGGGGGGGTTATATTTTTGTTTTTCACTTTTTCTAAGAAAAAGTAATAAAAAGTTCTTTAGATGAAAGCTTATAGCAAATACATCCTAATTATAAATTTATATAGTAAACAAATGGGAGGAACACCTTAGTAATTCTCTTTTACAAAATTGATAACATCAAACAAAATAAGAGTCCAAAAACTAATAACTTTAAATAATTTTTTCTTTGAGTTCAAAAATTGTTATTAAGCTGTTAAAGTAATTAAAAATTATTAGGGATTAGTTCCTAATTATATTTGAGAGAAAGGAATGCTCAGGAAGTTTCTCTTTCCAAAGCTTTTAAATATATAGCAAATTAGCCGAACAAACTTATCATTTTTTTTTTTTTGACATTGAGGATTTAACAATAACATTGTGTTAATTGTAGGTTTGAAAGTTTATATATATATATATATATATATATATATATATAGTTAGAAATAAAGAAAGTATATATATATATATATATATATATATATATATATATATATATATATATATATATATATATATATATATATATATATATATATATATAAAGTTAAGGTTACTATATCGCGACACCTTGGGAAAAAATTGCGGGTTGCCAGTTTGCTATTTATTTGTTTGTTGTGCGCGAAATAATAGACGTTGGCGACTTTTTTCCTATAATTTCAAAAATTTGAAATCTTTAATTAGTTGATATTTAAGTTTGCTTAGGTTAAGTATGGTTAATTAAGTTATTTAAGGTTAGATAGATTTAAATAAATAATTAATACTTGTTTTTTTTAAAAATATTTTTATAGGTTTGAAGTTCTTTTACATTGAAATAAATGTGCGTCGATATCGAAAACGGAGCCTAATTTTTTTCTTATAATTTTATGCTAAGATTGCGTTCTTTCAGTGTTGTACGAAAAAAGAAGAATTAATTTTAATTTTAGGCACCGGTGTAGCCGGAAGCCCGCTGTAGCCCGCTGGCGGGCTGCCGTGCATTTGGGGCAACGTTTATCCCACTCTATGGTATTCTTTTAATTAAAAAGAACATTGTCATGGCGCCTATATTCCTTCTACAAACTACGTAAATAAATCAAATTTAAACTGAAATAAATTGCATAAGTTACTCATTTTTATAAGCTTAGGTGTGAAGCCCCCCAAAAAATATATATAGCAATTTCTTTTTACTTTCTTGTTAATATATATATATATATATATATATATATATATATATATATATATATATATATATATATATATATATATATATATTTATTCTTTACTTTAGTTGGCCTTTAATATAGTTTTCTTTCTTCTAAAAAAGTAGCAAAATTAAAATTTTATAGCCTACTCTGGCAACACCCAAATTTTTTCCCAAGGTGTCGCGTTATAGTAACCTTTATATATATATATATATATATATATATATATATATATATAATATATATATATAATATATATATATATATTATATATATAGTATACTTTTTTAAATACCAGAGGGCATATAAAAAATTTAAGCTTTGTAAAGTTGGTAAATCTGGGAAATGTTTTATGATCCTAAATTTATGAAACAGAAAAAGACACAAACTTTCTTTGTAATGGTGAATTTTTAAATTCAAAATTTAATTAAAATATTAGCATTATTTTCTGTATTTGATATATATTTTTTGGTTTCACACCTAAGCTTATAAAATGAGTAAAGCTTAGGTAATTTATTCCAGTTTAAATTTGATGTATGTATGTACCTAAAGTTTGTAAGAGTGATGTACACGCCATGACCCTTTTTTTATTAATTAACGATACCGTAGGGTGGGATTAACACTTGCACCAATGCACGCAGGACGCCGGCGGACCACTGCGGGCTTTCCGGCAACACCGGTTCCTAAAAAAAAATTAATTTTCTTTTTTGTTAACGATGTAAGAAGCAATCCTAGGTGGGTAAATAATTCTGAGATAGCATTAACACCTTTCAATATAATCTTTTATTACCCCTGGTTTAATAAAGAGACAAATAATATATATATATATATAAATATATATATATATATATATATAGATATATATATATATATATATATATATATATATATATATATATATATATATACATATATGCTATACTCCTGCTCACCATATACATATATATAGAAAGATGTATATATATACCTGCAAATATAGAATTGCGATGTTGCTGATTTGAAAGTTTTGATATCGGCTGATTGCGGATGTAATGCGGATGCGGAATCTGAACATTCACGGATGTTGATGAAGAATGTGGAACAGATGTATATGTATATATGCGCCCTTATATATATATATATATATCTATATATATATATATATATATATGCATATATATATATATATATATCTGTGTTACTAGATAGCAGGAAGTGGACTAAATCTTTGCACCCCATAATCTCTTTCCCCAGCTTCACCCATTTGGAAAGATTTATATATATATATATATTTATATATATATATATATATATATATATATATATGTATATATGAACTCCTCAACATTTATATATATATTTACATATATACCTTATACTATATATATATATATATACATATATATATATATATATATATATATATATATGATAATAAATTATACTAATAATAATAATAATAATAATAATAATAATAATCTAGTAATAATAATAATAATAATAATAATAATAATAATAATAATAATAATAATAATAATAATAATAATAATAATAATAATAATAATAATAATAATAATAATAATAATAATAATTGAAAATAACAATTCTCAAATTGCACATATTAACAAAAATTAACTTCATTTCTGTATCTTTTGCGAAACACACTTTTTTTTATGTATTTTTAGATGCTGATTCCGAATATACCTATAGTTTTTCTGCGGGACCCACAGATTTCGAGATATTTGCCATTTATTAATTTAGGTTGAATGCAAAAAATTACGTCCTCAACCTTTTTTTAAATCATAATGTTATTCATTAACTAACATTCAATGAAAAACATTTGTATATATACATTTATTTTAAACAGATGCACTTTTACAAGTTATTTTTTTACAATATTACAATTTTTTACTGGTTTGTAGAATTGAACAAAATTTTATGGAAACTTTTTTGCTGAGTAACATTCAATTAACAACATTTGTATATATACATTTATTGTAAACAATTGCACTTTTACAATTTAATTTTTTACAATTTTACAATTTTTTTTCATTTTTTAAATTTTTACACAATTTTATGTAAACGCAACAGCTCTTGATTTACGTTTGTAAATGTCCTGCGGTGATTCCCTAATGAGTCCCCAACAGTAGTCGGCCAGCATAGTCGGATTCCATCTACCTTGATATCTCTTCTCCATCTTCGCTATGTCTTGATGAAACCTCTCCCCGTGTTCATCGCTGACGGCGCCTAAATTTGCAGGGAAGAAGTCGAGGTGAGAGTGAAGAAAGTGGATTTTAAGGGACATGTTACAGGCTTGAGCTTTGTATGCTGACAGTAAAGTGTCAACCATGGTCTTGTAATGTGGGCTTCTGTAAGACCCAAGAAAGTTTTTGACTACATCTTGGAATGCAGACCAGGCAGCTAATTCTGTTCTGTTGAGACATTCAGCAAATTTTTCATCTTTCAGCAGATCTCGAATTTGAGGACCAGCAACAATCCCTTCCTTAATTCTAGAATCACTAATTCGAGGGAATTTCTGCACAATGTATTTGAATCCTTTGCCTTCTTTTTCCATACTTTTAATAAAATTCTTGATAAGTCCAAGTTTTATGTGAAGAGGAGGTAAAAGTACATCCTTAGGATCAACTAGCTGTTTGCTTTTAATATTTTTTTCCCCGGTGATGAAATGTTCACGAGGTGGCCAAACCTTTCTTATGTAATGTTCATCCTTATTCCGGCTGTCCCATTCACACAGAAAGCATGGATACTTGGTATAACCCAGTTGCAAGCCTAACATAAGTCCAATAACTTTAAGGGGAGCGTTCAATCTTTGGCTGGGGCTGATCCCAGTTTTCAGCCCCACCTAAAAATGGACATAAAATTCGGAATTTTCAGCCGATTTTGACTATATAAACACCAAAATGTAGCTTTTTTTGCCCTCTAAAACGTTGTTTTCTGGTGTTTTTCTGTGACTGTAGTCATTCTTTCAGAATTTTTAAATTTTCAAAATCCATGTTTTTGACAATTTTCATATCAACTTTCAGAATTTTTTGGGAAATGACTTCAAACTTGAAATATGCATAGATTGGTCCATTACCTACAATAATTACATAGAACATTTTCGATTTTTTGAGTTTTGTGCTCAGCGTTGTCCAATTTCCAAACCAATTTTTTTTAATTTGAAAAGTGAAAAATTGAAATATTTTTCTACTCATCCGATCAACATCAAATTTTCATAACTGACACAATCCAGGGCAGATTATCTTTTTTTCTGCAAATAATTTCTTTGTATATGTATTAGTTTTGGATTTATCATCTTCGGAATAAATTTTAATTTTTTGAAAATTTTAAACAAATTTCTTTTGAGTATACATAAAAAGAATTTAGTAAAAAAGTGCATCTTCATGGTTGATAGCCTTTAATATTTAAAATAGTCAATGGTCCCAGAAAGTTTTTCAATTTTTCCTTTTCAACTTAAAATAATGGGTTTGGAAATTGGACAACGCTGAGCACAGAACTCAAAAAATCGAAAATGTTCTATGTAATTATTGTAGGTAATGGACCAATCTATGCATATTTCCCAAAAAATTCTGAAAGTTGATATGAAAATTTTCAAAAACATGGATTTTGAAAATTTGAAAATTCTGAAAGAATGACTACAGTCACAGAAAAACACCAGCAAACAACGTTTTAGAGGGCAAAAAAGCTACATTTTGGTGTTTATATAGTCAAGCATGGATACTTGGTATAATCCAGCCCCAGACAAATATTGGATCCTAACTTTAAAATCACCACAAATTTTCCAATTGTATTTTCCATACTGAATGTTATCCAAAAGAAAATCCATGCTTTCATATGATTCCTTCATGTGTACTGTATGTGCGATGGGAATAGATGGGTGATTGTTACCAATGTGTAGTAGTACAGCTTTTAAACTTAAGACTGATGCATCAACAAACAGTCTCCACTCTTCTGACTTGTGTTCGTGGCCAAGGGCTTGCATCAATCCATCAATATTGCTGCAGTAACTAAGTGATTCAGTCATTTCAAAATATTGCAGGAAGTTCTTATGACGATCACGAAAATAGGTAACATGAGTACCTGAAGCCAAAAAATTCCAGCCTTGTAAACGAGAAGCAAGCAATTCAGATTTTTCTTTAGAAAGACCCAAGTCTCTAGCAAGATCATTCAACTCCGGTTGACTGATCATGTGAGGTTCATCTTGAAATGTGTCTGGTTCGTAGTCTACATCAGTTGTATCGTCCACTTGCATTTCCTCAATCTGCCCTACGGTTTCTGGTGGTTTGGGAATAGGCAAAGTTTCATTATGTGGTACTGGCCTTCTTGCAGAGTTAAGATTTGGGTACGCTATTTTTTTCTTTTGCTTTCCTTTCATGCCTGATACATTTGTCATACAAAAGTAGCAATCACTTACATGATCTACTTGAACTCTCCAAACCATAGGAACTGCAAAAGGCATGCATCTGTTCTCTCCATTTAACCAACACCTAAGTAATACAGCACACGTACCACAGCAAATGTGGGGAGCCCAGTTTTTATCCTGGTCCCCTATTTTGCAACCAAAATAATGTTCATAAGCATACTTTATCATAGGAGTCATAGTTCTTTTCTGTGATTTCAAAGTGTACTCACCACAGATTTAACAAAACGAATCAGGTGAATTTACACACTTCCTACTTGTTGCCATTACTACACAATCACAAACTAAAAAGCACGATTGTATGATAATACATTTAACGAAAACAAACAATGGTATGAATAACACGTCTTTCACGTAGATCGCTTCAAACCGTACTGAGGTGGCTGCTTCAACGGATTTAATCGGCGAGTCCCACTATACCGAAGCGCCACCTTGCGGCGGCCTACATTCCCTGTTTTGAAAACTACGGTCTGATACAACGTTCCACATGCTTATTATGATAAAATTACGTTTTCAATTTTATATCTTTGTTATTATAACACAAATATTTTACCATTTTTATGCGTAAAAAATATTCTCAGTCAATTATAAAATTTACAAATATCTCAAAATCTGAGGGTCCTAGCCAAAAACTGATTGCATTTTCGGAATCAGCGACGTAAATTACATAAGAAATACCCCATTTTATACAAGATACAAAATCTTGTAAATATGTGTTATGCTTCAAAACTAAAGCTTCTTAACACTTTCGAGGGAGAGTTTGCTTCCCTTTTCTTCGTAAATGAGATCCCACTGGCTACACTTGTTGAAGGGCATGATAAGTATTCCCTGGCAAGTTCTGCAAAATGTGGAAAACTTTTACAGTTATCACGCCATGAAACCAATGGATCTTTATCCGATTCCAAGCGTTTTCGCTTTTGATATTCTTCGATCAATGATAGTGTCTTTTTATACTCTTCATCGCTGCTAGAAACCAAAATAATGATCATGAATTCAGCAATGGTTTCGTTAACAGATTTTATTTGTGTGTCTGTTTTTGCAATCTTTTGCTTTTTATTGGCTGGTGATATTTCTGCCTTTAGCAACATTTCATCACATAGGAATCCTAAATAAATTTTAACCCTTTTTGAAACAAGTAGTTCAAAAGATTTGGTGTATCTAGGATCCAGAAAGTAGCTATTGTACATGCGTAATCGTGTTGCAGAATTTGAAATCCATTATCTATCTCCACTATGAGTGTTTCTGTCATCTTTGAAAGTTCATTACTTTTAATGGCAGAATATAGCACAGCTTTCAGCTTTGCAACTAGAGGAATCACATCTACGACTTCAAACAGGATTTCTGAATTAATAGTCTTAGTTACCTCTTCCAAGCGGTTAAGAAGTGTAATACAATTATCTAAAATCGCATTAACATCAGTCGGGCCATTCACCTTTGTGTTGTTCGAAGTGTAAGAAAGGCGAGACCAGCTTCATTATACCATCCTCTCAAGCATGTATAAACTACTTATTCCAACGAGTCTGAACATCTTGCGTTACAGAAAGTTGATGAACATTATTTAGTCTCATAATTCATAAATAAATACTATCCGCTATCCGCAAAAAATTCATGCGGATGCAAACTTTTTTGATCGCGTACCCCTAAGACGAAAATAATTCTAAGTTGTACCCCTATAGGCCTGTAATATATATATATATATATATATATATATATATATATATATATATAGATATATATATATATATATATATATATATATATATATATATGGGATGGTGCTTTCGTAACTGATGAAATGGAAGTGAGAGGAGTGTAGAGGGAACACTTCGAAAATCTGCATAACATTGGCAGTAATAAAGAGGTGATAGTGAATCTGTGTGCGTTTGATGGTGCAAGATGGAGTAGGTGTTTTGGGGATAAGGTCATTAGTAAGGAGGGGAGGTAATGGGGAGTGAGAAAGTTGAAGAAGAGAATGGCAAATCTGCAGGTATAGATGAAATTATTGGTGAAATGATCAAGAACAGAGTCAAGATGGTGATTGATTGGATTTGGAAGTTGTGTAACAAAGTGTTTACGGAGGGTATAGTTCCGAGGGATTGGAGGAGAGAAGTAATAGTACCTTGTATCTAAGGAGTAAGGGGATAAGGCTAACTGTAGGAATTATAGGGGAATTAGTTTATTGAGTGTTGTAGGGATGATGTATGCTGGTATTTTGGTGGAAAGAGTGCGTCGAGTGACTGAAGACTGATTGGTGAAGAACAAGGTACGTTTAGAGTAGTAGAGGATTTGTGGATCAAATCTTTGCATTGAAAAAAATGATTTGAGAAAAGGGGAGAGAAGAAGAATAAATAGTATTTAGGTTTTATGGATTTGCAACAGGTATATGATAGGATTAATAGGGAAGCTCTATGGCAGGTATTAGCGATATATGGTGTTGGTGGTAAGCTTCTGAACGGAATCAAAAGTATGTATGACGATAGTGAAGCATGTGTAAGAATAAATGGAGTCGAAAGGTGATTGAACAGTATTAGTAGCGGGTGAGGCAGGGATGTCACATTATGTCTCCTTGGTTGTTCAATTTATATATGGATGGGTTATGAATTACCAGGGTAGGGTAGCAAGGGGATGGTGTTAGAAGATGAAATAGAAGAGAGTAGACTTACCTATTATATGCGGATGATTTGGTTTTTATTTTGGCCGGCGAATCTGAAGAAGGTAGAGGGAGGGTGGTGGGAGATTTATTTGGGTGTATAAAGGGAGTTTTAGTAATCGTAGATAAGAGCCGGTTTATTATTTAGTTGCCATGAGTAGATTAGTCCTCAGTATGGGAGGTATTAGATGGTGAGCAGCTTGAACAAGTCACTACGGCTTATGTTTTTAGATATATTTTGAGACGGAGTGCAGGAGTGCAGTAGGAAGGTTGTGAATCGGTAGGAAGGTGGTTGATGCAGTGGGAAATCGTTGGTGGATGTTGAGGACTACTAAGTCTTTGGGCGCTAGGGGTCTTCACAGAAAGGGTATGTTGTTACCTATGTTAATGTATAGTATGTAGACTATGGTCTGGAAAAACAGGTAAAGATCTAAAATTCAATGTCCAGGGTGGACAGTAAATCTTGAGCAGTGCTGGGTGTGAGAAGAATTGATAAAATGAGGAATGATCGTATTAGAGAGTTGCTTGGTGTAAAGAAAGGTGTAAATGAGAAAATAAATGAAAGTACGTTGAGATGGTTTGGTTATGTGGAAAGGATGGATGATAGTCAGTTGTTTAAGCGGATGTATTATAGTGGTGAGTGTGCTGGGGAATCGACCGGATGGGAGACCGAAGAAAAGTGGTTGAGTCAGTGGAATGACCTGGAGAACAAATTTGAGTTTTTTTGGAAGGAAAGTAGAAAGGTGCATAATTGGTGTGAATGGCTGTTTTTTTTTTTTGAATGGGTATGGTTGGAGACCACCTGGGCCAAGGGATGAACCCCACATTGCCACATTGGCACATTGGCACATTGGCACATTGGCACATTGGCACATTGGCACGTTGACAAGATGCCATTGTGAGGGTCCGTCTCTGTACCGTGAAGCTCTCTGGTGGATTTTGCGACTGCGACGAGTGCTCACTAAAAGGTATAAAGGGGGCGGTAAGGCTGGGATTTCTTTTCGTCTTGCATCATATTCTTCTACTACTTTCTTTTTTCCGGTGCATGTTGCGCACCTTACAACGGTTTTGGGGAAAGAAGGTGGGTGATGATGACGATGGTATATATATATATATATATATATATATATATATATATATATATATATATATATATATATATATATATATATATATACTTTATATATATATATATATATATATATATATGTCTTAGTACGCGTATACGTACTGATATTTCTATATATAGATATACTGCTATGCTGCTTCGTTTTTTATACAACTTTATATATATGTATAAATGGAGAGAAATATATATATATATATATCTATATATATATTATATAGAAAAATATATATATATATATATATATATATATACTATATATATATATATATATATATATATATATATATATATATATATATATATAACTTATTTATATATATATATATATATATAATATTATATATATATATATATATATATATATATATATATAAATATTATATATATATATATATATATATATATATAAATAATTATTTATATATATATATATAAATATAGTGTAAATCTCAATGTTTATATATTTAATTATAGGTACACACATATATATAACACTGTCTATATATATATACACTTTTTTATATATATATATATATATATATATATATATATATATATATATAATATATTTATACTTTATATATATTTATATATATATACTTTTATATTATATATATTTATTTATCTCTATATATAACTACTTATATATATAGATATATATATATATATATATATATATATATATATATATATATATATATATATATATTGATGCTATATATATATATATATATATAT
>JABUQX010134958.1:40000-64080 GCA_015478945.1 Trachelipus rathkii | reverse complement strand
ACAAACCCAACCCCTTCTCCTGTGCTTGCATGCACATATTTCTTTTAAATTCAGAACATTTGTATATACTTGTTTCGATCTACTAATGACTCTAATTTCTTATTGTATAAATTCGGTATCTTAGCTTAATAACTTTTACGTATAAACCAATGTAAGTCATTTTTTGAAGACTCTCTCTCTACTTTTTGCTTGAAAGCATAATTGCATTGTCGTTGTTGGTAATTCTTACTATAGTAATTTGTCTCGTTCGTTTTTACGCTAAGCTGTGCTCCGTTGACAAGTTTTGTTTTGTGATTATATGTTAAATAAGTGTTCCATTTATTTATTTCTTTACTTGTTTTATTTGGCTACATCGTAGTGTAATATTTTTTTGTTTTTCAATAATTTAAGTGTTTTATCTTCGATATTTTATCACCGTTCAACCTAACCTGGATATACCGTTTAATGTTTAAGTTTAAAAGTAAAAAAATTGTGCTTGCAATATTCTCTTCTTTTTTAAGTATTTGGAATCACTTTTGCTGTCTTGAAAATATTTGGAAAAATTCCTGTCAAAAATGATTCATTGAACAAGTGTTTTGTTGTTATAAAAATAATAATATAATAAAATAAATAATAAAAAATTATAAAAAAAATAATAAAATAAAAATAATAATAAAAATAATAATAATAAAAATAAAATAATAATAAAATAATAATAAAAATAATAATAAAAAAAATAATAAAAATAAAATAATAAAATAATAAAATACATCATATATATAAGGAAATATGGCAAATAATTAATAATATACCACAAAAAATAAAAATAATAAAATGAATCATAAAAAAATAATAAAATAATAACTAATATAAAATAATAATAATTATATAATAATATCAATATTCAAATATAGAGTTATGAATATTTATAATAATAATATAATCAAATATTTAGTCTATAACAACTTAAGTTGTAATAATTGTAAGTAATATTTACTAATGATTATAATAATAATAAAATACTACATAATATAATAGATATAATTAATATTAATAATAATTAATTAATATTAATTAATATATAATAATAATAAAAAAAATATGTTTATTAATTATAATAATTTAATAATAAGAATATAAATTTAAAATGGACAATTAAAAACGGAGGGAGTAATAACACGAACTTGATAGATAATTAATCAATATTAGATATATTATAATATAATAATAATAATAATAATAATATAATATAATAATAACTAATAAGAATAAAGTGATGAGTAATGATATAATAATTCTAATAATAATGAAGTAATAATAAATTGAATACTATTAATAATAATAATTATGAATATAATAATAAAAGTAATATAATTAATAATAATGAATGATAATAATAATATTTAGTAATCAGTAATAGTAATAATAAATTAATAGGTAAAAATAATTTAGTTAATAGTAATAGTAATAGTAATACATATAATTAATTAATAATATAATAATTAATAATAATAACAATATTAATAATTATAATATATAATAATATATATAATAATAATTTAATAATAATAATTATAAATAATAAATCAGAAATAATGATACTTGATAGTAATCCTACAAACAAGTTATCATTCGGAACTTAAAAAATAAAATAAAATATTATCAATTCATAATAATAATAATTAATATAATATTAATAATAATAATAATAATAATAATATAATAATAAAATAATAATAATGAATAATATTAACTAATAATAATAATAATAATAATAATATAATAATAATAATAATAATAATAAATAAATAATATAATTACAAATATTTATAATAATATCAATAAAAATAAAATAAAATTGAAAATACAAAAAATAATAATAATAATTAATAATAATTACATAATAATAATAATAATAATAAAATCAATAAAATTATAATAATAATATAATAATTAATTAATAATATAATAAATAATAATAATATAATAATAATAATCAATAATAGTAAAGTAATAGTATAATATAATATAATAATAATAATATTAGTCAAATAGTAAATAGTAATAATAAAATACATATTATAGTAATAGTTAATAGTAACTATATCAAAAATAAATATCACTATATATCATAATAATAATAATATAATAATTATTATCAATAATAATAATAATTAATAATAATATTAATAATAATAAAATAAATCAGTCCATAGTAATTAATAATACATTAATAATAAATAATAATCATACTAATTAAATAATAATTGGAATTTTAATGCAGTTAATATTAATAGTAATAGTCATATAATAGTAATAGTAATAGTACTTGTACTTATTTTTTCTTGTTGCTATTTACTTAGTACTATTACTCTGTACTGTTACCTTGTACTATTACTTTGTACTATGTACGATTTACTTGTACAATTCTTTCATAATTGTACTTTACTTGTACTATGAACAACGTGTTTGTATAATTAAAAATAATACTAATAATAATAAAATTTATTAATAAAAATAATAATAAAAAATAATAATAAAATAATAATTATAAAAACAAAAATAATAAAATAATAAATAAATAATAATACTAAAAATAATTAAATAAAAATAAATAATATAATATAAATAATAATAATAATAATAATAATATAATAAAAATTATTAAATAAAATATACTAAACAATAATATAATAAAATAATAAAATAATAAAAATAATAATAATAATATAATTATCAAAATATAATAATTAATAATAATAATATAATAATTAATTAATAATTAATATCAAATAATAATTAATTAATAATAATAAATAATAATAATATAATAATATATAATTAATAATATATAATAATAAAAAATATTAAAATAGTATAATAATAATAATATAATATAATTATTATTAATTAAATAATAATATAATAGAATAATATAATATGAATAATAATTAATAATAATAATATATCAATAATTTAATAATAATAATATTATAATAATAATAATTAATAAAATAATTATTTGCCCAATAATTAATAATATAATAAAAATAAAAATATAAAAATAAAATAAAAATAATAATAAAAATACAAAATAAAAATAAAAAATAAACATTATAATAATAATAATAATAATATAATTAAATAAATTAATAAATAATAATATTAATTTAAACATTAATTATAATAATAATATAATAAATAATTAAAATAATAATAATAATCATAATAATAAAATAATAATAAATAATAATTAATTAATAATTAATAATATACATAATAATTAATAATAATTAATCTCATCATAATAATAGTAATAGTAATAGCTGAATAATAATAATAATCATTTATAATAAATAATATTTAGTAATAATTAGATAATAGTAATAATAATATAATAATAATAGTTAATAGTAATTAGTAATAGTAATAGTAATACTAATATTACAATAATAAAAATGAATACTAATAATAATAATATAATAATAATAATAATAATAATAAATAATAATTAATTTATTAATAATAAATAATATAATATTTGATATAATAATAATATATATAATAAATAATTATAATTAATAGTAATAGTAAAGTAATAATTTCAATCGTAATAATATAATAATAATAATAATATAATATTAATTAGTATCCAGTAATAGTAATAGTAATAGTAATAGTTAATTAGTTAATAGTAATAGTAATTAGTACTTGTACTATACTTTGTTTATTACTTGTATACTACTCTTACTTGTACTTTACTATCTACTTGTACTTGTTTACTCAATACTTGTACATATTACTTAATATTTTACTATTACTTTTGTACTACTTACTTGTACTATACTATTACTATTTGTACTGACTATTACTTGTATTTGTTACGTATTAACTTGTACTTGTACTTCTATTACCTTTGTTACTATTCTTGTACTATTACTTTGTACTTTGTACTATATACTTGTACTTGTACTATTTTATTATTACTTATTACTATTACTATTAACGTTGTACTATTACTTACTTGTACTTGTTACTTGTACTTGTTTTTTATACTATTACTTATGTACGTTGTTACTATTATCTTGTACTGTTTTCTATATGTACTGATTAATTAGTGTACTATTTTACGTGTACTTAGTACTATATTACTGTACTATTGTTATATTACTTAGTACTTGTCTATTACTGGTACTATTAATTGTACTTGTACTAATACTTGTATTTACTTCCCTGTTACTATTACTTGTACTTGTAATATTACTTGGACTTACTTGTACTTGATACCTTGTACTTGTACTTGTACTTACTTACTAGTATTGTCTATTACTTATTTACCATACACATTACTTTTATTACTTGGTACTATTACGATTATCTGTACTCTGTACTCTTATACTATTATTGTACTATTACCTTTTACTAATTACTACTACTCTGTACTTGTACTGTACTATTACTCTCGATAGCTTCGTACTATTTACCTTGTATCTAGTATTACGATTACTTTACTTGTAACTATTACTTGTACTTGTACTTGTCTTGTACTTGATCTCCACGTTTATTTTAAATATCTTTGTGTACTTGTTGAGTGACTTGTATCCCTTGTTAGCACTTGTAGTACTTGTAGCATTTGTAGTACTTGTAGTACTTGTTGTAGCACTTGTAGCACTTGTAGCACTTGTAGCACTTGTAGTACTTGTAGTTCATGTAGTACTTGTAGCACTTGTAGTACTTGCAGTACTTGTAGCACTTGTAAGTACTTTGTAACTTGTAGTACTTAGTAGACTATGTAGCACTGTTAGTAGTTACTTAGTACTTGTAGTACTTGTAGCACTTGTAGACTTGTCAGTACTGTAGATTTGTTAACACTTGTAGCACTTGTAGTCCTTGTAGTACTTGTTGCACTTGTAGTACTCTTAGCAATTGTAGTACTTGTAGCACTTGTAGTACTTGTAGTACTTGTAGCACTTGTTAGCACTTGTAGGCCTTTTAGGACTTGTAGGACTTGTAGTACTTGTAGTACTTGTAGCACTTGTAGCACTTGTAGCACTTGTAGTACTTGTAGCACTTGTAGCACTTGTAGCATTTGTAGTTCATGTAGTACTTGTAGCACTTGTAGTACTTGTAGTACTTGTAGCACTTGTAACACTTGTAGCACTTGTAGTCCTTTGTAGTACTTGTAGCACTTGTAGCACTTGTAATACTTGTAGAACTTGTAGTACTTGTAGTACTTGTAGTACTTGTAGCACTTGTAGTACTTGTAGCACTTACAGTATTTGTAGCACTTGTAGTACTCTTAGCAATTGTAGTACTTGTAGCACTTGTAGTACTTGTAGAGTACTTGTAGCACTTGTAGCACTTGTAGCACTTGAAGTACCTGTAACACTTGTAGGACTTGTAGTACTTGTAGTACTTGTAGCACTTGTAGCTTTGTAGCACTTGTAGTACTTGTAGCACTTGTAGCACTTGTAGCATTTGTAGTTCATGTAGCACTTGTAGCATTTGTAGCAATTTTAGCACTTGTAGCACTTGTAGTACACTTGTAGTACTTGTAGCACTTGTAGTACTTGTAGTAATGTGTAGTTACTTGTAGTTACTTGTAGTACTTGTAGGACTTGTAGTACTCTCTCCCGCTACTTCTGTAGCACTTTGTTAACACTTGTAGCACTCTGTAGTACTTGTAAGTACGTAATACTGTCAGCACTTGTAGCACTTGTAGTACTTGTAGAACTTGTAGCACTTGTAGTACTTGTAGTACTTGTAGCACTTGTATAACTTGTAGCACTTGTAGTATTTGTAGCACTTGTAGTACTTGTAGCACTTTTAGTACTTGTAACTCTGGTACTACTTTAGTACTGTAGCACTTGTAGCACTTGAAGTACCTGTAACACTTGTAGTACTTGTAGTTCTTGTAGTACTTGTAATACTTTAGTACTTGTAGTACGTGTAGTACTTGTTAGTCTTGTAAGATATTGTTTTAGTAACTTTGTAGCCCTATTAGGCGCTTTTGTAACACTTTTAGCGCTGTAGTTACTGTAGCAATTGTAGCACTTGTTAAGCGAGTACTTGTAACACTACTGTATGGCACTTTGTAGCTACTTGTAGCACTTGTAGCACTTGTAGCCACTAGACTTATGTAGCAATTGTAGAACTTGTAGTTTTTGTAGTACTTGTAGGACTTGTAGGCCTTTTAGGACTTGTTTTACTTGTAGTACTTGTAGTACTTGTAGAATTTGTAGAACTTGTAGTACTTGTAGAAACTTGTAGGGCTTGTTGGTACTGTATACTTGTAGGACTTGTTTGTACTTGTTTGTACTTGTTTGTACTTGTCTGCACTTGTGTGTACATGTTTGTGCTTGTTTGTGGTTGGTTGTACTTGTTAGTACTTGTTGTACTTGTTGTACTTGTTGTACTTGTTGTAATTGTTTTAATTGTTCGTAATTGTTGTAATTATAATTATAAATATAATTATAATTATAATTATAATTATAATTATAATTATAATTATAATTATAATTATAACAATAACAATAACAATAACAATAACAATAATAATAATAATAATAATAATAATAATAATAATAATAATATAATAATAATATATAATAATAATAATAATAATAAATTAATTAAGTTAAAAAAAATAATTTTAGCGTTTGTAATTAATTAAGGATTCATTTGCCTAACTTAAAATATTTAAATAATTTATCCCAGGGTCAATTAAATTTTAAAAGTAAGGACTTTAAAGCACTTTAGAGCTTTTCAATCCAGTGGATTATAGGCAAAAGTAAGTGGCTATTGAATAAGTGCTAATAAATTTACATCAGTGACTATTATATTACTGTGTACTATTGGAATTACTTTTTCCATTCTAAATATTAAATCCTGAATACACTATCGCCGAAATATCATTTACTATATTTGTACTTGTACTGTGTACTTTGTACTATATAACTCTGTACCATTACTATACTTGTACTTGTACTAATGTACTAGGGTCTAGTACTTGTCACTTAGTACTTCAACTCTTCTGACAACTAACTGTAAAAGGAGTTATGTTAGTACTTAAGCACTTGTAGTACGTGGAGGTACTTGTAGCACTTGTAGAACTGTGTGCACTGTAGAACTTGTTAGCACTTTGTAGTAACTTGTAGTACTTGTCGAGGTTGAAAATTACTTGTAGGATGTAGGACTTAGGACTTGTAGTGCTGTACTTCTGTAGTACTTGAGTTCACTTGTATTGCTAATGTAGTACTTGAGTAGGACTTGTAGCACTAGCTCGAGTAGTTAGTACGTGGTTGTGATAGTACTTTGTAAGTTACTTGTTTAGTACTTGTTAAGCACTTGTAACACTTATAGTACTCTGTAGTACTTGTTTTACTTTTGTAGCACTTGTAGTGCCTGTGAGTACTTGTGAGGTACTTGTAGCACTTGTGAGCCACTGAAGTACTTGTAGTGCTGGTAAGTACTTGTAGTACTTGTCGCCTCACTTGTAGTACTGTGTAGTTAATTGTAGTATGTGTTAGTTACTTGTTTGAACTTGTAGTACTTGTTGATAGGCACTTGGAGGATCTTGTAGTACTTTAGTACTTGTTAGTACTTGTTAGGACTTTATGGAGTTGTAGGGATTGTAGGCTGTAGTACTTGTAGGCTTGTTAGTACTTGTAGGACTTGTGAGTACTTGTAGACATGTTTAGATCTTTGTTAGTACTTGTTGAGGACTTTTGTACCTTGTAGGGACTTGTAGGACTTGTTTTAGGAGACTTGTATTACCTGTTAGTAGCTGTATGATTGTAGGACTGGTAGGACTTGTAGGTTTACTTTGTAGTGCTTTGGTCTAGTACTGTGTTCAGTACTTGTAGGACTCGTGTAGGACTTGTAAGGATTGTTAGGACTTGTTTTAGTACTTGCTAGGACCTGTTAGGCTTGTAGTACTTGTAGTACTGTATAGGACTGGTAGAGCTTTAAGGACTTTTGTAGGACTTTGTAGGTGCTTGTGAGTACTTGTATTACTCATTATGGTTTTTATATTTCAATAGTTTTATATAATCATTGTTTATATTTGGTCTTTGGTAATTTATAATTATAAGATTTAACTTCTTTAACTCATTTTTAAAATAACTTTTAAATCACAGGTTTACAGTGCAAGAATTAAAAGACAATTTTAATACAACAATAACAATAACAATAACAAGTAAACAATTAACGTAACTCATTAAACAATAATAAATTGAATAATAAATAATTAATTAAATAATAATAATAATAATAATAATAATAATTAATAATAATAATAATAATAATAATAATAATAAATAATAATTATAATAATAATAATAATAATAATAATAATAATAATAATAATAATAATAATAATAATAATAATAATAATAATAATAATAATAATAATAATAATAATAATAAATTATATTAATTAATTTTTTGAGTACATTTAAATTTTAGCGTTTGAAATTAATTAAGCTATCATTTGCTAATAAAAATATTTAAAAATTTATCCCAAGGTAATTAATTTTAAAAGCAGGACTTTAAAGCACTTTAGCTTTTCAATCCAGTTTGATTAATAGGCAAAAAATATGAGGCTAATGATACATACATACCATAGAGAAAGATATATAGAGATTATATATATAATATATATAGTATATTTAAATATATAATCTAGCTTTACATATGAACTTATATATAGTTATATAATATAATATATATATATATATATATATTTATATATATTATAGAATATATATACTATATTACATTATATAATAATATTAATATATATATACCTATTTATACTATATATATATATATATATATATTATTATATATATAATAAATATAATAATTATATATATATATTAATTTATATATATATATAAGATATATTATATATATAGAATATATATATAATATATATATCTATAATAATACATATAGATATAAAAAGTGTAATATTATATATTATATATATATTATATTATATATATATAATATATACTATATGTGTATATATATATATAATATATATATAATATTTATATATATATATAGATATTATATTATATATATATATAATAATATATAATACTAATGGTATCATATATAGTATATATATTTATATATAGTATATATATAATATATATATATATTATTATGTATATATATTCTAAACTATAATATATATTATATTAAGTATATTACTATATATAGTTACTGATATATATTATCATATATATATATAGTATATTAATATACGTATGAATATATATATATATAGTATATTTATAATGTATATATTTATATATAGTATATATATATATTAATATATATATAAATATATATTTGAATATATATGATATTATATATATATATTTCATTATTATATTATATATATATATATATACTATAGGTATATATATTATGTATATATATACTATAATACATATATTAGTATATATATATATATATTATATATATTTTATATATAATTATATAATAGGTATATATATATATATTATAATATATTATTATTATATATATATATATAGTAATGATTGGTCTATTGTATATATATATATATGTAATATATAAATACATATATATATTATATACATTATATATATATAATATATATATTATATATATAGTATATATATATATATATATATATATATATAATATATATATATATATATATTTATATTATAGAGTATATAGTATATATATATAATATATATATTCCTATATACTATTATATATATATTCCTATATATATATTATATATATATTTATATATATATATATATATATATATATATATAATATATTTATATGATATTATATATATACTATAATATGTATATTATATATATATATATATATATATTATGAGGTATATATATATATATTAATTAGTATATTATATTATATATTATATAATATATAATATAATATATATATATATATAATATATATTATATATATATATTATAATATATATAATTATATGATATATATATAATATATACTTTATAGTATATATATATAATAATGTTATATATTATATATATATAGTATATTATAATTATATATATATATATATATATTATGATATATATAAATATTATATATATAATATATATATATATATTTTTTTCATCTTAATTCTTCCCTGACGATTCCGGCAGCATACCTCACTCTGATTCTCCGTCCTCTCAGGATTTCCTATTCCTCTTCCCGTGATTTACGCATTATGGTGTATGGGATTCACTGAGATCTGATGAGTGCCAGGCAAGCTAGTTTGGCCCGGATGGACATTCGTCCCGTGTTCTAGAGGGAGTGTGCTTCCGAGCTGGCCCCTGTCCTCGATCAACTCTACTCTCTATGCCTTAATACTTGTACATTTCCTCAGTGCTGGAAGAACGCATATGTCCAACCAATCCCGAAAAACGGCAGCCGCTCTGATCCTTCTTAACTATCGCCCTATAGCTCTCACTGTATTCTATCTAAGATCTTTGAACTCTTCTTAACCTTTCATATCCTGGATCATCTGGAGTCTCATTTCCTTCTTTCAAGATCATCAGTATGCTTTCGACGCTCGAGGTCAACTTTTGACATACTATCCTATCTTACTGATTATGTCTATCTGCCTTTGAGGACTATGGGGAGTTTGGCAGTGGTGTCGCGCACTCGTATATCAAAGGGCGTTTTGATCGAGTGTTTGTATTGGCATTTCGTCGCTACTTCTTCTAAGCTCCCTTCTTTGGGTTCCTCCTTCTTCTTTGCTTACTTCTTGTCAAAGTTTTCTCTCTGCGTCGCTGCCATATGTCAGCACTCGTTGATGGAGCGACTTCTTTTTCCTTTCCTGTTAATTGGTGTTCCGCAAGGTTTTTTTTATCTCCAACTTTATATACTCTTCTTTTTCCATCAACGATCTTATATTTTTCACTTCATTAATTCCGTCAGTTGTGCACCCTATACTACTACCATTCTTTCCATCATTAGAAGTGTACTCCTCTTTCATCTAGAAGTTGCCTCTCGTCTTCAGCTTTCAGATTCTATTCATGCCGAGACCTGATGGGATTTCCCGGTGGGGGCCGCTACACAACCTTGTGAACTTCAACTCTTTTGAAAACTCAACTACTTTACATCTCCCTCTGCTAAAACACCTTCTAAATTTCCTATCTTTTTCGACGGTTCTTACGTCTCAATTTTGTACAACATAAACATTCTTGGTCTGAAGCTAATAGACAAAAAATTATCTTGGAAACCTCATATCAAAACGGTTGCTACTGAGCAGCCTCAAAGAAAACTGGGAGTTCTGTTAGGTTGCGGGATTTTTTTTCTTCCTGCACAGCTACTTCCATGTTATATAGGGCCTATACTTCACCTTGTTTGGGGTTACTGTTTCCTCAACATCTGGGGGGGCTCCGCTCCACCCTTCTATTGGCAGAGTTGAGTCTTAAGCTAAGAGACTAATAACTGTCCCTACTTTCTAAACTCTCTTTGACCCTCTATCTCCGCGACGTGACGTTGGCGCACTATCTCTTTTCCTTAAGGGGTTACATACAACGGTTAGATGCTACAGAGGAGTTGGCCACTCTTCATTCCACCCTCCATTTGCTCCCCTCGCTAATACAAGGGTGCCATTGCTCTCGCATTGCATTATTGCTTGAGCATTGAAAATTCCCAGGACTCGATCTTTGTGGCCTCCTTCTTTTCAGCCCACTTCTGTACTGTGGAAACTTCCTTGCATTTCTGTTTTTCCTACTGTTTTAATCTTCCTCTCTTTAAACCCATGTCTGCGCACACCTGAGAGATTTCGCGGTTAGGCTTGGGCTTGGTGGGTTTCCCGGTATTTATTTCCTGCCCCCTCCTTGAAAGGGCCCAGCCCGTGAGTGGTGGTAATCTGTAAATATATATATATATATATATTATATATTATAATATATTATATATATATTTATATATATATATTATATATATATATATATAATATATTTATTACTGTATATATATATACGTATATTATATATAATATATTATATTTATATAGTATAGATAATATATATATATATTATACTATTATATATATTAATATACTATATATATATATATATATATATAACTATATTTATATGAGTATATATTATATTTATATTATGATAGTATGATATATATTATATATATATTTATATACGGTATATATATATAGTATAACTATTAGAGTATCGATATATTATATTATATATACTATATATCTATATATATATTAATAAATATATAATATATATAAATAATATATATATATATAATATTAATATAATAATATTATATACTTATATATTATATAGATATTATATATATATATATTATATATATATATATATGAATATATTTATATAATATATTATAATATAGTATATATATATATATATATATTATATATATATATATATATATATATATATATGGGTTTCGAGCCCGAGCACTTGTTTTTGGTTGAAAAGTGCTTTACCGCTTGACCACGATGATCTAAAAGGAAATTCAGCTTTAGACGAACACTTTCTTCCAAAAGTAAGACATGTCAATACTTTGACAATAACCTTTGACAAATTTCCACCCTCACACTCGAGTCAAGGGTCAAATTGGACTAAACTAAGGGAGAAAATGAATCAAATATTCATTTACATATTGACTTCTATATACACTAACATGTTGAAAACAATAAATCCTTATATTTTCTCCTCCTGCTGGGTTTCTAACTAGAGCCCTAGCTGTTGGTATAGCTTATCATGGTCAAGTGGTAACAAAAAAAAACATTTGCTATATTGAAATTTTCATTAAAAACGTCAATTAAGACACCTCACAAACTAATATGTATCTCTTGAGATTGTTGATCCCTGTGTGTGCATGCTTTTGATAGACACTTTGGCATCTCTCTAATGACAACATCGATGTGTGCGTGGAATGATTTGCATAATGGTCATCCATCACTAAGTATTGACATGTCTTGCTTTAGGCTGAAAAGAAATATATTACTTAAAATTTCAAAATTTATTAAATTTTCCATATTTTAATTATTCATATGTCATATAGTCAATATCAGTTCATTGCTTAAGTGTTCACCAATTTGCAGTGTAGTAAAAGTTAGTACGAATTACGAAATAAATTCTAGGAGGAAAGGTAAAAAAGGTATATAATTATTATAAGATATCTAGCTAATTATAAATTCCGCTAAAGTTAGATATATTTTGGTATATAAAACCAAATATTGTAATTTCATTATAAAGAGTCAATTTAAGACACCTAAATAATTTAAATAAATTCGTTTTTTAGCTTTTTAAAATTGCATTTCAATGAAACACATTATTATTTCAAATAATTGCTTGAAAATCTACCTTTCAATAAATAATAACTCAAATTGATGATATAATTATCCAAATTAATTTTTAAAATATGTTAGAAATTAATTAATAAAATCGTACATTTTAAAATACTATTTTCAATATAAAGTTATGATGAAAATTTAGGAAAAAGCGTAATTTTAGAAGTTAAATTTATATTTGAGCATTATCAATCATATATTATGAAATATTATATATAATAACAAATATATGAAATTTTCGAAAAACGTTACAATTTAAGACACCAAAACTTATTAATAAATTCGTACTATTCTGACTTTTTGAAAATTGCATTTCATGAAACACATTATATTTTTCATAATGCTGAAAATACCGTTAAAAACAAATTTTAAAATATTACCAAATAATTTCAAATGTTGAAATTTATAGAAAAATCGTACTTAATTTTTTCTAATATAGATATATATATAATTTTATATAAATTAAAGTTGCAATAAATTGTTAAAATTATCTTTCTTATAAGTTAATTGTTAATAAAACAGTTTCCTTTTTCATGCCTTGTAAAAAACAATTAGTAATAAAATGTTGCGTCACTGAAGAAAAATCTTTTGTTTCAATATCTTTACTATAATAAACAATTAATAAAACTACTTTCAGCCTGTTGAGATATTCAGATAGAAACACATAATTTTTCAAGCTGTGATAAAAATTCATTCTCATTACATGAGTGAGTCTTCAATATTTTCAGTTTTTAATTTCAAATTAGAAATACTAAACAGAATAACTCTAACAAGTTAACAGATCTTAAATTCATATCACAAAGAATAGAGAAGTCCAGAACATTTAGAAGTTAATTTTTTATTTATTAAAACATGATTTTCTCACTTATAATGAAATATATTTGGTATTATATTTCTATAAAACAAATATTGAAATATTCGATATTAAATATAATGGTATCAATTTAAGACACCTAAAATATACAATAATAAATCTTTTTCTGCTTTTTGTATAATTATGCATTTCAATGAACAATTAATTTTTCTAAATGCTGAAAATACCGTTAAATATAACTATCTCGAATTTTAATGATTTACTCAAAATAATTATTAAAAAGTGTTCAAGTTTTAATAGGAAAACCTCCTATTAAGAGTTTTAGAATTTTTTGTTAAATGTGAAAATTTATAGATATATAGCGTTATAATTTTAGATAGTTAATAATGTTTATTATTAAAACAGGTGTTCATCCAACTAATTGAATAATTAATTATAGTATATAAATTAAAATATTGTAATATTTCTCATTATATATATATTAATCAATTTTAGACACCTAAAACTTTAAAATATCGTTCTGCTTATTTGAAATGGTATATATTATATAATGTTAAACATATTATTTTATTTTCATAAATGTACTCATGAAAATCCCGTTAAATAAAACAATTTTATAAGAATTACCAATATATTTCATAATGTTTGATAATTTTAGGGTATAATAAATATACGTATCATTATTATAGATGTTCTAAATTATGTAATGATGAAATATTTAAGAATAATATCTGATAATTTTATATATATGTTAAAAATGGTTAATTAATTCCTTGAGAATTTACTGTTTAATATTTATATGGTATTATTATAAAACATAAATCTTAGTAATAATTATTCATATTTAAATATCAACTATAGTACCTTTAAAAATTCCTCCTAAGAATTTATTTATAATAAAATTATCGCTAAGTTATATGTATATTTGTATTTTGTTTTCAGGTATTTATGTTTATATTTACAATGAAATATATACATAATTATTTTCACACTTATATATAATAATATACCGTATTTAAAAACTCAATTTTAGAATATTATCCTATAAAATTATTTTCAAGATGTTTGATATATTGAGAATAAATCGTATTACTTTTAAGTGAGTTATCTAAATTTGTATAATGAGTGAAATATTATAGCTCAAAATAGCAGTTTTGTGATTTTACCTGTAAGTGCTTCAATTAGTATCTTTAGATTGATACATTTAGAATCTAGTAATCTACTATTCTATTATAAAATAATTCTGTATATTTATATATTTATATATAAAATACAATATATTTACTTTATATATGAGTTTAATCTGATCTCAATATAAGACCACTATATAAAAACAATATTATAATAAATTCATTGTAAGCATTTCCTACAATAAATTTCGCTGTAAAGAAAGAGTTATATTTTTTTAAATAATGGTATAGAATACATATATACCTTATATTAAATAATAACTCATAATTTTAATAGCTTAAATCTCACCATAATAATATTTTCTAAAATGTTGAATATTAATATAGGAAAAATCGTAACTCTATTTTAGAGTTCATATATATGTAATGGAGTGATAAATTTAATGGATAAATAGTCGTAATTTTAGATAGTTAAATTTTACATATTACATAACATTTTAATCACAGAATTAAGTGATTTTTTAATTATATAATATAAAATAAAAATATATTGTATTTCTATTAAAAACCGTAATTTATGACACCTAAACTTATGAATTAATTCACTTTCAGCTTTTTGCAATTGCATGTGTCGACGATTTGGACACTAAATTTTTTTTCAATAAGTTGAATAATATCCGTTAAAACTCAATTTAAGTAATTTACCATCATAATTTTACATAAGTGTGAATTAGGAAAATTCTCTCTATATTAAAGTTCTATTAAATTTCGTATTGGAAAATTTAGTAAATAAGTTTTATTTTAGATAGTATATTTTTTATTAATAATTAAAACTGTAAATTATTAAAATATTTTTATCCACAAACTAATTGAATGCTGTTATCGTTTGAGTAATGTTTTTCTATAAATTGAAATTAGTTGGTATTAACTATCTTTTCATATTATGTTTGTAATTTTTAGAGTCTGTTTAACAAAAATAATTATTCATTTATCAATAACATGGCAACCGCTTTTGGCGCTAGAATGTTGAATATAAATAGGGCCTGACGCCTTTTGACCGCCACTTACAAAACAGCTGCTTTGCTATCAGACTCCGTTCTCTTTGTTAAATCCCGAGTCTGCAACGATAGATCGTCCAACTTATTCATTTATTATGCAGCCTAAAGTAGAAATCAACCTTCTGACGGACTTTACTCTTAAAGCGGAGTCCACCTTTCCAATTTTAGGACTTGTTCTAGCCAGCAAAGTCACCGTAAAAACAGGGATTTGCTGAGACCTTTTTTATTGCCAGCAAATCGTAACCATCAAATTTTCACCTCACTGTGTTTCATTCGTATAGAAAGAGCTTTTTTGTGTTTATCTCGCTGCTGGACAATATTAGGTCCTCCTGTGAACAAGTGATATCACTTCCTTTTTTCCCTTGCAGGATTTAGGTAAAGTTCATTGTTACTCGTACTTAGATTAAAATTCTGAGGAAGATACTAAGTTGATTTAAGATTAGCCTCTAAAGTTTTGTTTGGTTTGTTAAAAGCAAACAAAGCTTTTCGTGGGTCCTCAACGTCTTAGATCAATCTGGTATCGTTCATTGTATAGGTTTCTTCGATAGTTTCTTTAGCCTCTGGAAACCTAACGATTATCATCGATGTTTGCCTCTGTTGTAAACTCATTATTATTCGTGGCTTCCTCGAAAGAAACTCCTTTTTTTGAACTCATTCATTAATTTTTTTATGTCCAGTAATAAAATTATTTATCAATGGAATCAGACCTTCAACTAGATTTTGACCATCTTTCATTCTGTCTCTTCTTTCGGTGAAAGCTAAAAAATGAATAGTTGCACACACATTTGTTCCAACGCCAAGTTCATGATTCTTTTTGTTTATTTTTTTTAAACCCAATTCAAATTAAAATCTTTAAAGCAAAAAAAGGAAAAAAAATTTTTACTTACAAATTTTTTTTATCAATATCAATATGTCAATTACAATCGATGAATTGTAAAAATATATCGTTGCCTACTGAGACAGAATCTTGCAGTGCAGATTCTGCTGTCATTTGCTTTAGAAGCAAAAATTGTGATAATCTCGTAAATACTTTTGTTGTAAGTTTTTGAATCAATCTTTCAAAATATTGTGTTGATGTTGTCATAATTATAAAATTAGATTAATTAAAGTTTTGTGGTTATTTTAATATCAAATTTGTCATGTTGATTATTTGGTAAAAGATTCAAATAATTGAAATAAATATTCATAAACATTTCTCCGAAGAAATCATCCAAACGTTAAAAATGGAACCAATATTCATTTGATAAATGTTGATAAAATAAAAAAGTGAAAAAGAAAGTAAAACTGTAATTTACTTTAAATATATATATATATATATATATATATATATATATATATATATATATATATCATATATATATATATATATATATATATATATATATATATATTATATTATATATATATATATATATATATATATTATTAAGATATATATATATATATATATATTATATATAAGTATATATATCGTATATATATTTATAGCTATATTATGTATATATTTTTCAAATATATTTATATATTTATAAATATTATGAGAGCGATATAGAAGTCTGTATAAACATATATATGTAAGTTGGCATATAGGTTATGTTGGAGTGGTATACTAAGGTTATTAAGTTATTATATTTGCTGGCTATTATTATTATATATATATATATATATGATATAGAGATACCATATATAGTTATTATTATATATATATATATATATATATACATATACATATATATATATTATTATTACATATTCTTATATATGAAGATATATATATATATATATATATATATAGTGTAGATATAATGGAGACCAAGTAACAAGAAAATGAATAGTTATCGTTACTTGATCTCTAGAATAACAAATTAAGAAATATTACAAATTATTAAGAAATTATGAGAAAATGAAAAAGAAATAGTATCTACCTATTGGAGATATCATGAAGGCCTCTTTGCATTTGCACAAAGTCTGAGATCCTGTAGAGAGTATTCCAGGCTTTATTTAACCGCCGGGTAAAATAAAAAGGGACCACAGTTTTGTTCTACACGCTGCATGTAATGTGGAATGTGAAGATCACTTGTATAAGAATGTGTGATACAGGAATAGGAGAATAAAAAGGAAGTAAAAGAGATAGATTTATTTATACATTTATACAAGAGTAGGAGAGTATTATATTGAACATTTATACAATTTATATTTAATTAAGAGGATAGCTTTTACTATTTTATTAAGATTATATATACCAGACACCAGTACTGTTTGGTGTAAATTATACAGGAATTAAGTTACTTTCAAAGGAATATCTATACGTAAGGTTGTTACGGATAATATACAGAGTATATCTCAAGAAAACAACCACGAAGGAAATAGATAATCTTAATTTTATTATTAATTTAGAATTTTATGGATATGATAGTAATCCACAGATTTGGATAAAACATGGATTTTATCTGATTCAAGAGTCAAGAGTTGGTTTAATAATTGTCAGGTGTTTCTTTACTTATCTTATGAACTTTTATTTAGATAGGGGAAATCTGTAGGATTTCGCAACAAAGGGTCCTAAGATAAAGTTACGCACAGGGATGTATATTCCAATTGGGCCAATTGGGGTATTTGAAGCGCAATAACATCCTGAAATCTAGTTCCATGTCTTCTTTCAGCTTATTTAAATGAAAACAGTAAACTTCCAAGTTATTACCTGCAATTTCATTTTTCTCCCAAAACAGCTAGAAGATTGGGAAACTGTAAGTCTTTACGGCATAAATTACTTTTCAGAAGACTTGGTTTCTCTATAAAAGCCCCTATAATTCCTTTCGTTTTGATGAAATTCATTTTTTTTTACCTTGTGGCTTCGTATTTACTTCGTTTAACTTGTCAAAAATATCAGAAAGGTAAGCACCATCAGTTCATCTTTTTTTTAATGAATTGGCGAGACTGTGGTCAGCTGTGTCGAGAAATTCAATAAGTTTCAAAGAGGTTATAGAATCTAGCCACCTAACCTCCGTGTGTAGCAATAACGGTTCAAATGCTTCGTCTTTTTCTTCACAAAGCTGGCGAAATAAACGATCATTCAAAGAGTGGCATTTGATTTTATTGACGCCACTAATGACACAATTAAGAGACTCATATAATCTTCCGCTTAAATTTTTAGCAACTAAATTTTGATGGTGAATGACACAATGAACAGTCATAACCCCAGGAACAGCTTGCTTTAAATGTGCACAAAAACCGCGATATCGATAAGTCATAGCCGCAGCACCGTCAGTAGCACATGCAAGAATATTAGATAATGGAATGTCTTTTTCGTTAAAATAACTTAAAGGTACATGGAATATAGAGGAGCCTTTAGTGTCAGTGGTAAGACTTTTAGCGAACAGCATTTCTTCATTCATCTTGCCAGTTTTATTTATGAAACGAACATATGCTAATAATAAAGCTACATTATCACTGAAGGTTGACTCGTCGATCTGTAATGTAAACTGTGTTTTTCTAATTATCTTACAAAGTTGATCTTCAATATCAGAGGCCATCTCATCGATCCTTCTCGAAACTGAACTATTGCTCAAAG
Organism: Trachelipus rathkii; assembly: GCA_015478945.1. Taxonomy (NCBI): domain Eukaryota; kingdom Metazoa; phylum Arthropoda; class Malacostraca; order Isopoda; family Trachelipodidae; genus Trachelipus; species Trachelipus rathkii. Next base: position 44,123 of record JABUQX010134958.1, on the reverse strand, counting down.
GTAGCGTCTTAATTACTTTGCTTGCACTGGAAATCATCAGAGTATCAAGTATTACCTTAACAGAGTATCAAGTATTACCTTAATTTTGGTTTAAATAGCTTCGTATATAAATAAAATAAAACGGACTAAGTTGATAAGTATTAAGGAGAAATGATAATAAAACGAATTCAAGATTTATTAAATAAAAGAAAATAAATGAGAAGAACATAACATTAAATATAAAATAAAGGAATAATCACCAACAACGATGTCCCTCTCGAATTCAATATTCCAGGCACTTCGGACCAGTATTTGGACCCATCAAATATGTTTTTTATATTTAAAAACAAAATTGACGAAACCTGATGGCACAGATCTTCCTTCGGGCGACGATCACGTAGTGTACACAGAATCAAATTTCTTGTATACACGTTTTAACCAGATTGAAGTCTATCTCAATGAAACTTCACTAGGGGCGTCAGCTGCGAATTATCCTTATAGAAGTTATATAGAACATTTATTAAATTATTCTGACGATGCCAAACAATCTCATCTCCAATCATGTGGTTTTTATAGCCCTAAGGATGTTAACAACCAGGCAAAGCGACTAAAACTACAAATAACACTTATGAATTTTACGGTCGCTGTAGATACCAGAATCCGTTTAACCAGATCAAGTTCTAAATTTACGCTTAAATAATGCTCAAGCTCACAGCTGGCTGTGAGCCTATTTTCCAAATTGGTAGAGGCATGTCTCTAGCATGTCAAAGAAGTAAGGTATTACCTCAGATTTGGAAATTGAAGAGTACTTTTGAACCCAACAGCTAAGTATCCTATCCGAAGAGTTGAAACCAAGTTATTTAATTTCACCCAGGGATTATCGAGTATCAATATACCTAACATTGTGAATGGAAATCTCCCACAGAAAGTGATAATAGGGATTGTTGAACATGAAGCATACTCAGGATTATACTCACCATAAGTTCACCCACTTTGGACTTAGAGGAATCAGTTTGCGAATGGACAGCCCTAGGGACGCGACTATGAAATGTTATACAATGATCCCCAATCTCTATGTTCACGACCTTTTTACGATTTAATAGCCAATACTGTCTCATGTAACGATAGTGGAACTGGAATAGATCTTGAAGAATACGCTAAGAATAGTAATTTATACGCTTACGATCTTACAGCTGATCTTTCAGCTTGTAATGCTAGTCATTTAAACGTATTAAGAAAGGGGACATTAGGATGAAGTCTCTCCTTTGGCGGAAGTCTACAATCACCCACCACTGTATGCAATGTACTCTTTGGGTATACTACAAGATGAACGAAGAAGAAATAAAAAATGGTGTTTAAAAACGAGCCACGATTTATAGGAGTCTTTGCCAGGGCCCTCTTAACCATTCATGCCGCCCTAGGCAAAAAAAAAAAAAATCACCCTAAGCATATGTAAAATTAATATATATATATATATATATATATATATATATATATATATATATATATATATATATATATATATATATATATATATATATATAACATATCTATATATATATATATATATATAATAAATATATATATATATATATATATATATATATATATATATATATATATATATATATATCTTATATATATATATATATATATATATATAAGGAGACTTATAAGTCTTATTTACTGCAATGTTTAGTGTGATTTTCTATGTTTTATCCTCTTGAACTTTTAGAATTTGGTTTAATGTTTAAATCAATTTTACTTACACTTTTTTTTTTTTTTATTCGTGTATTTGTATGGTGTAAAAAGCGTTAGTGTTTTTAACTTTTTATGATGATTTTCATATTTTATATATTTACTGTAAATACGATTTACTTTTTAACATTTACGGTTTTAAATTTGGGTTTTAGTGTGTGAATAATTTTAACCTGATTTCACGTTTGTTCGTTTTTTGTCTGTTGTTTTGTTTTGTGGTTGCTGTAAGTTTATGTAAGATTGCAGATTTGCACAGGCTCTATAGACTTTACTAACATCCGTGGCTTGTAATCTAACTCTGCATCCGTGGAATACCACCTCTCAACTCTAACCCTAACTTTTTGCTCCTGTCTGAGACCCAGATGGCGGAATTCATCCTCTAACTCGTTTAATATGTTCAACTATAACTTATTTCATTCCGTCTGAAGGGGTGGTATGTGCCTATGTAAGCATAAACACTTTGTAACACTTACGTCTTAGGAGGCTCAGATCTCTCTAACACAGATGTTCTGTGAAGCCCCAAATCTTCCTTCTACTACAATCTTCTGTTTCTGCTACTGTTCTCTAACCCAGGAGACAAGATTTTTCTTAGCACTTACCGAGATATCTTACAGCTTCTCACAGAGACTGGTATATCTTCTCATCCAAATACTGAGGTCCTCTATTTTTGGGGATTTCAATGTACACACTACAACACTGAATAGTTTACCAGTTCCTCTCACATACCTACTGATTTGCCAGGTGGGGGAGGAGGCCAGATCGTCAAGAATTCTCCATGACCTGGGCAACTAATTAAGAACACACACACACATTCCGGATGATCATCCCAACCAATTCTTGAACACACACTTGACCTATATTTCACCACTAGTCCTTCTCTCTCTATAAATACACCAACTTCGCTCCTATTGGTAAATCTGACCACAACCTTATGTCTCTTAATTTTAATACTTTCTCTCAACAGTTCCATCCTGCCCTACGCGTTTTTTCTGGCACTTTAATCGGGCCGATTGGGTTGCCTAACGTCGCTTCTACACTAACTATAATCGGAATGACTGTTTTGACTCTGGTGACGCTTCGGTTTCTGCCGATAAGGTGGGAACTGTAATCTTTGATGGGATGAGCAGGTTCATTCCTTCTTCGACTAAAACTTTCCTCCTCAATATCCATGGTTCGATCGTGCTTGTTCTCTGGCCATTCAGGCTAGAGACAGTGCGTATCGGGAATGGAAAAATTCTCGTTCTCCTATCACTCTTGCTAATTTTCATTCAGCTAGAAATCGTTGCAGGGATACTATTCGACGAGCAAGGCGGGCTTTCATCAAACGAGAAAGGCGCTAACCTCTAAGAGTTCTCCTACTGAAAAATCTTTCCTGACTGGCCTCCACCTTAAAAACATCTCTAACAACTTTTGTAAATCTGCCTTTCCTCCTCTTATTCGATCTGACGGTTCTGTTGCTAATTCTCTTTGGTCTCCTAATTTCCTCTAACTCAACAGTGGATGATTCTGGCAATCTCCCCCTCCTCCTCCGCCTTCTCCTCTCATGTATCCTATGCCTTTGCCTGTGATTACATTTTGATCGGGTGCATGGGCTCCTGAAATCCTTGAACGTTAGGAAGGCGGGTGGACCCGGATGACCTCCCAGGTGAGGGGAATGTGCATCCCGTGCGGCCCCGCCCCTCGCTCAGCGCTATGTTCTATGTCTCAAAACTAACACTTTCCCTCAGCAGTGTTGGAAGGGCGCACACGTCCAACACATTCTTCAACTTTCATTTCAATTTGCTGCTCCCTCTTTTACTTTAGAATTGCCTCGTCTTAACGACCGACGCTATCTCGCTGATCGGGTTATTTACTATCTCAACTTCTACAAATCTCCCTCTCTAAAACACCTTCCAACTTTCCTTGCTCTTTCGACGGTTCTCACGTCTCTCCTGTTGACAATATAAACATGTAGCCTTAACATAAACAAAAAAATGTTTTGGAAACCTCACATCCCCACAACAGTTTGCTAGGACGGCCTCAAAGGCTGGGAGTTCTGTTTGGAGCTAACTAAACTTTTTCCTCTTCAGTTACTCCAGCTATACAGGCATCATCCACCCTTGTATAGATGCTAACTCTCTCATATCTGGGGGATTCTGGTCACCCGGAAGGCTTTTGGACAGGGTCGAGTCAAGCCAAAAGACTTATAAACTGTCCTGTACTTTCACTTCTCTTGACCCTCTATCTTTGCAGCGCGATGTTGGTGTATCTCTTTTCTATAGGTACCTCAGCGGCTCGAGAACTGTCTCGCGTACCACCACCTTTTCGACTCCCTCGTAGCACTAGGGGTGCTGTGTCTGAGCACGAGTTTTTTGTGTGGATATTGGTAACTCAAGGCTAGTTCGTT
>JABUQX010134958.1:10000-27500 GCA_015478945.1 Trachelipus rathkii | reverse complement strand
GTGATGGTAAGAGGAACAGGTACAGAAGTGAAGAGTGAGACTACATCGAAACTAAGGAGTTTGTGAGTAGTGGTATTGATGTTTTTAGTTTTAGAAATAAAATCTTCAGTGTTTGTAATATGGGAAGAGGAATGGCTCCCTCCCTTGTCGTGCGCCTTCAAGGTCAGAGCACAATTGGTTGACATTCCCATTCTTTCCACCAGACACTTAAATCAGAAATACTTCAAAGAGCATTTTGCCCTGAGTACTAAATGATTAGACTGTCATGCATGGTGAATCATTTGAAAAAGGAAGTCTATGGCTGTCACCGATGTTTATAGATTTCCTCCAACCAGATGTAGCTACTAAATTAATACCAGACTCTACTATAGTGAAGATCGGTTTTTACGATTTACCCCGTATATCGCGCCATAGAAGATGCTTCCGTTGCCAGAAATTCAGCACCCAAAAAATATTGTCGTCTTCGAACCCCTGTGAGCCTTCCCTTGCTGCGTCAAGTGCAAAGGTAGTAGTGCCGCTTCCATTCATTTGCTCTTCTTATAAAGTAGTAACGAGGTTCTGGAATATTGCACTCTCCTCAAAAAACGCATTCGCGCCGGGAGGCGTGAGGCGGTAAGGAGGGACAACGCTATCGTGCGTACCTTCGACGTCACTCAGTCCACCCCTAGGTCTAGAGCAGTGGTTCCTCAGCTTTTTTGAGTCACGGACCCCTTTCAGAATCTGTTTGAGAAGCTTTGGACCTCCCTTCCCACGGAAATATTCACATAAAACACTTACAACTATGCATGCAATTTGTATATTAGCTTTATTTATTGATTGTCTCATACAAATATTGAATTTTAAAGTAAACGATGAAATAAGAACCTTTTTTATGCATAATGTAATGGCCACTAATTATAATCATGATATGTAATCCTCTTGTGCATACTACTACCACCTACTACTATTCTCGTTATCTACTTTATTTCAATGAGAAGGTGGTTCTTGTTCCTTGATTAAAGAATATGGAACTGCGGAGTGGTTTTTGACAAGGCGACTTGTAAGTCATCTTTGACATTCTAATCTATTATTTCGACTTTTCGTTTTGTGGTAGAAACAGAACTGCAAACCTGATTCATAAAAGCATGTAGTAGGAAAAGGGACGAGAGCACTCATAGCTCTCTTTACCAAACGAGGGTTGGCTTGTGCCAATGCACACCAGAAGTTTACAAGACTTCGAATTGAATTCATTTCGCAACATTTCCTTTGGCCTCAGGTCAATGAGGTAATCTTTGACAAGGTCTTCATCACTGATATGGTCTAAGTCGGCTAGGAAAGGATTACAAATCCATATTTCAACTTTGCAAAAGTTCTTCAGAGTATCCAAATGTCTGCAAAATTATGCCTGCAGAGAAGCTGATAGGGCGATGTTGCTTTCATTTGTCTTGCTGAAGCACTTCTTCTAACATTGGAAAGTTTGCTTAGTTGTCTGCCTCCAACTCACTCTTCCACAGCGGCAGTTTGGCCAGAAAAGCTTTCATTTTTGCCGCAGTATGAATGGTTACTTCATGGCCTTGAATCGAAAGTTTTACCTCATTAATTTGGCCAAAGATATCCGCCAAGTAGGCCAATCCCTGAATGAAACCCTCACTGTCAAACTGTTCTGAGAGTGGTCTTTCTTTTTCTCTCAAAAATGTGAAACTTCTGTCTGCTCTCAGTTCATCCATTCGACTCGGATTTGTCCTCTGGGCCAGCGAACCTCTGTGTGGTACATAGGGACTTCATACTCTGCTCCCATTTCTTGACAAAATCTCTTAAAAATTCGATGATTCATAGCCCTTGCTCTGACGAAATTGACAATTTTCAAGCTAGTAGACAAGACTCCCTTCAGAACTGCTGGCAGAGTCTTCGATGCCAGTGCATGCCAATGAAGGAAAATATGACTAGCGGTGACCTGAGTAGCTTCTTTCTTCACCAAAGCAGCAAAACCAGATGTGTTGCCAAGCATATATATATATATATATATATATATATATATATATATATATATATTTATATATTTTTTTAAAATATATATATATATATATATATATATATATATATATATATATATATATATATATATATATATATATATATATATATATATATATATATATATATATATATTAGTGTTGTACTGATACAAGTACTCACAATTTGTTCAAAACCGATACCGATACCGAAATTTTTGCTTCGATACCGATATTTCCTTTTATCCACAATATTCATACCAGGAAAATTTACCAATTTTAAGTTCAATCAATTTTTATATACAATTTAAGAATAAAAATTTATATATATATATAGATATATATATATATATATATATATATATATATATATATATATATATATATATATATATATATATATATTACAGTTGTTACCACCATTCACGGGCAGAGCCCTATTCAATGAGGGGGTGTTGTACGCCTCAAAAGTTCACCAACTAACGAAAATTACACAGATGAGCACAGACGCAGGCTTTAAAGTGAGGGAGATTAAATTCAGCAGGAAACATGATGGAAGAGAATACCACAGAACAGAGGTGGCGGGAAAGAAGGAAAGCACCGGAAGTGAACTAGCCTGGAGTTACTCAATATCAACACTGAAAACTCATGCGCAGACACAGCAGCCTTTGTGTTACGAGGGCGTTGTAAAGGTGGTGGTACGCGAGTGATAAGTTCCCTTGAGCACCTGCCGCTGCGGTACCTATAGAAAAGAGATAAAGCACCAACAGCGCCCCGCAAAGATAGAGGGTCAAGTAAAGTGGGAAGTACAGAATAGTTTATAAGCCTTTGACTCGACCCTATCCAAAAGCGGGATGAAACCAGAGCCCCCCCCCCCGATATGAGAGCAGTACTCCCTATAAGGGCGGATGAGGCCCTTGTATAGTTGGAGTAACTGAGAAGAGAAAAGGTTTCGCAATCTAAACAAAACTTCCAGCTTCTTTGAGGCGTCCCTAGCAACCGTTGTGATGTGAGGTTTCCAAGATTTTTTTTGTTTTGTTTCTATTAAGGCCAAGGATGTTTATATTGTCAACAGGAGAGACGAGAGAACTGTCGAAAGAGATAGGAAAGTTAAAAGGTGTCTTAGTGAGGGAGATTTGTAGAAGTTGGGTTTTTAAAGAATTTAATTTCACAAGGTTGAGACGACCCCACCCGGAAATTTTATCCAGATCAGCGAGAATAGAATCGGAAAGATTAAAACGAGAGCAATTCTAGAAGTAAAAGAGGGAGTAGAATTGAAAGGAGTTGAAGAATGAAGGGTCAAGTCATCGGCATATGAGTGGATAGAGTTAGATGTGCAGGTGAGAAGATCATTACTGAAAAGTAGGAGATAAGGCAGAACCTCTGAGAAACACCACTATTGACAGAAAAAGAAGTCGCCCAATCAACAACAGCCGATGTTGAGCGATTTGAAGGAAAACTAGATATAAGTAAACAAAGGGAAGGAGGAAACCCAAAATAAGGGAGCTTGTAGAGCAGTGACGCGTGCCATACCCAATCAAATGCTTTGGATATATATATGTCAAGCTCCACCACGCATGTTTCCCGTAGTTCGTAGTTCCTAAGGGCGGAAAACCATAAATCAGTAAGATTGGAAAGTATATCGCCAGTAGACCTCGATCGCCGAAAGCCGTACTGGCGATCGGATAGAAGTGAATGAGATTCCAGATGATCTAAGAAATGAGAGTTGAGAAGGGTTTCAAAGATCTTAGATAGAATACAAGTGAAAGCTATAGGGCGATAGTTAGAAAGATCAGAGCGGCTTAATTTTTTTTCTGAATAGGTTGAACATGTGCGTGCTTTAAACACTGAGGGAAAGTGTTAGTATTGAGACATAGAGAATATAGTTGAACGAGGGGAGGGGCCAGCACGGAAGCACACTCCCTCAAAACTCGGGGAGGAATGCCATCCGGGCCACCCGACTTCCTAACGTTCATAGATTTCAGGAGCCCATGCACCTGATCAAATGTAATCACAGGCAAAGGCATAGGACACCTGAGAGGAGGAGGAGGAAGATCATCCAGGGTTGAGTTAGAGGAAAATAGAAGGCTGAAGAGATTGGCATTTTCATTTGGAGAATTAGGAACAGAACCATCAGATCGAATAAGAGGAGGAAAAGCAGATTTACAGAAGTTGTTAGAGATGTTTTTGGCAAGAGGCCAGAAAGATTTGTCGGAGAGAAAAAGATATATATATATATATATATATATATATATATATATATATATATATATATATATATATATATATATATATATATATATATATATATATATATATATATGTATATATATATATATATATATATATATATATAACCGTTTATATTATATATATAGAGTATACTGTTTTCGTTTTTAAATATTTGTGCCATTTTCAAGTGAATGTTAACAATAAGGTTTTAGCACGAATTTCTTTGCAAAAGACAGCGATTTCTTTACGAAGTTTACTTATGTTATTAATCAATTGGAATCAGCTGTCTATCTATCGATTTGAATAAATAAAAACATAACAAATGATTTATATTACAAATAATTGATCAACTATTGTGATGGAGTTTATCCATTTGGAAGAAATTATATTTAAAGTTTATTTTATTGAATGAAACATCAATTCAAACGGGCCTACCACGCTGCCATATCGTTTGTTACATTTTTGCGTAAGCACGTCCTACCTCACATTTTATTATTTGGTAGTTTGACAAAAAAACGCAAACTCAAGCATTTCCTAAATTTCGTAAGCACAAATGCAAAAACGAAAAGGACTTTACAATTCAGCAATTTTCGTTTTTGCATCTGTGCTTACGAAACGTAAGAACTACTCGAGTTTGCTTTCGTTTTGTCAAACCTAGGACAAAATCGTAAGAAATGCCGAATATAGGACGTGCTTACGTTTGAATTGATGAATGTTTCATTCAATAAAATTATCTTTAAATGCAATTTCTTCTAAATCACAGTAGTACATCAATTATTTCTAATATAAACCATTTGTTATGTTTTTATTTCTGTTTATTCCAAATCGATGGGCTCCATCACAACAGCTGATTCCAATTGTTTGTAAACAAAAATAAACTTCGTTACAATTCGCGGTCGTTTCTGAAAGAAATCGTGCTAAAACTTTGCTGGCATATCTTACTGAGCGTAAGCACAAATGACAAAAGCGAAAACGGTCTAGGTTAGATAGATCAGGAAATTATCGGACAAATTGCGGATATGCTCTTCAAAATTCAAAATTTTCAATGGCTGTTTTCGAAAGAAAGCCACGCTACATTTTCCTACGTCGAAATATAAGAAACTTTGCGATTGGTTCATAAACATTTTTTTTTTTTTTTTTTTTTTTTAATTTTCATTGTACTCTTCATGACATTTTTGAAAATAACGTAATTAAATAATTTTTATAAAAAATATTAGGCGTTTTCCTTCAAAAAAAATTTTACCACTATAAATACTAAAAATATTTGTGATAAAAATAAACTTTGTTACCTAGCAAGAAAAATTAAATTTCCTTTAAGTTTTGGCGGCAACTTTGTCCGCGAAAAGGACAGTGCACACATCTACAAGATGGTCCTAAAATTATAACATTAGATTGAAGTACTATAATTTTAATTATATATATATATATATATATATATATATATATATATATATATATATATATATATATATATATTATATATATATATATATATATATATATATATATATATATATATATATATATATATATATATATATATATATATATATATATATATATAGAATATATAAAAATATATATATATATATATATATAAAAATATATATATATTTATATGTTTTTAATTATATATATATATATATATATATATATATATATTAGTGATGGACCGGATGTCAAAATTTGACTGTTTGCGGATGCGGATGCGGATCTTAAAGAGGATGAGGATGCGGATGCGGATCTTAAAGTAGATGAGGATGCGGATGTTTACTCTTTGAAGTTTGAATTAAAAATTATATATATATATATATATATATATATATATATATATATATATATATATATATATATGGTATATATATATATATATAGGACCTTTTTTACTTCATCACGACATTTATTATTTTCTGACAAATGAATGCATTCGAACAAAAAATTCAGCTTTAACCTAAATTAAAAAATAAGAAATATTCTTACGAAATAAATATCTTCAATTTATTGTGAAGTACAAAAAAGTTACAAATTTAAGAAAACCAATTCCTTTGAACATTTATTGAGAGAGAAAAAATACCTTATAATAATAATTAAATAGTAGTTAAAATTAAATTGTTTTAAATTTAAATATACATTTTAATATACTTTTAAATAAATCCTGACCTTGAAATTGTCTTTTCCAAACAAATTCGCATAAATATATATATATATTATTATGGTCAGCCCTAGAAGAGCCACAATCCATATCTCAAAAACTACAACAACTACCGGGAAAAGGAATACATTGTTGGATGCTGGTCTAATTTTTGTGCGAAAATGTAAATATATATATATATATATATATATAGTTAAAGATAGTTAGTATATATATATATATATATATATAATATTATATATATATATATATATATATATATATATATATATATATATCTTAAAACTGTTAATAGCTACAGGAAAATAATACATTTATGAAATCCTGGTAAATGTTAATTAGGAAAATGTAAAAAAAAAAAAAATAAAAAAAAAAAATTATTGTTAATAATTATAGTAATATGATTAGAGAGCCTATTTAGAGACCTTTTATTGGTTACCAGCAAAATAAATAGACTTCATTAAATTTTACTTTTTTAACTAAAGAATACCCTAAGGGTATACCCACCGATGGCAGGAGTCGTGGTCTCTCTCTTGGCCTTCCGGGGAACTACGGGTAGGACTAATTCCCCTCCGGGGAGGGTCTCCTGAACCCTGCTCTTATTTGGGTGTCGTGGTTCCTCCGCCCTCTTCTACGGAGGTATGGAAAACGCCGCAAGTGTGAACCTGTGAGTTCGTGCCCCTACATTGCCGTACACTTTAGTCAAATAATATATATATATATATATATATATATATATATATATATATATATATATATATATATATATATATATATATATATATATATATATATATATACTATGTCCCCTGCTCCTAAAAAAAAAAATAGCCAATATTTATTTTATTTATTTATTTATTTTTTTTTTTTTACATTTCCTAACTAAAATTTTACAAGGATTCCAAAATTTTTTTTCTTTTCCCTTTTTTAGCTATTGTAGTTTTTAATTTTTTTTTTTTTTTTTTTTTTTTTTTTTTTTTTTTTTTTTTTTTTTTTTTTTAACAGTTTCCTCGGTAAAATTTTGCCAGGATTCCAGCAATGTATTCCTTTTCCCGGTAGCTATTGTAGTTTTTGAGATATGGATTGTGGTTTTTTATATTGTATATATATATATATATAGAGAGTTATAAGATAGATAAAGAGTTATATATATTTATATATATATATATATATATATATATATATATATATATATATATATATATATATATATATATATATATTATCATTTTTAAGCTTCACACTAAAAAATTTAAAAAATAACTTGTCCGAATGCATAAATTCTTTCTTTATAAAAATAAAATGTGACAAAATAAAAAAGTTTATATATATATATATATATATATATATATATATATATAGATATATATAAATATATATATATATATTGTTGCTATATATATATATATATATTTTCAGCTGTCACCACTCACTCACGGCAGAGCTCCTATTCAAGGAGGGGTGTTGCACACCTCAGATATTCATCAACGCAAACTACGCAGATGAGCACAGACCCAGGCTTTAAAGTGAGAGATTAAATTCAGCAGGAAACACAGAAGATGGAAGAGAATTCCTCAGAACAGAGGTGGTAAGAAGGAAGCACCGACAGCGAATTAGCCTGTAGTTACCAATATCAACACAAAACTCATGCGTCGACACAGCACCCCTTGTGCTACGAGGGCGTCGTAAAGGTGGTGGTATGCGAGTGATAAGCTCCCTTGAGCACCTGCCGCTGCGGTACCTATAGAAAAGAGATAAAGCACCAACATCGCGCCAAAGATAGAGGGTCAAGTGAACTGGAAAGTGCAGAACAGTTTATAAGCCTTTGGCCTTTGACTCTTAACCCTTTCCAAAAACCGGAGGAAGCCAGAGCCCCCAGATATGAGAGCAGTACTCAATACAAGGGCGGATGAGGCCCTTGTATAGCTGGAGCAACTGAGAAGAGGAAAAAAAGTCTCGCAGCCTAAACAGAACTCCCAGTTTCTTTGAGGCCGCCCTAGCAACCGTTGTGATGTGAGGTTTCCAAGACATTTTTTTGTTTATGTTAAGGCCAAGGATGTTTATATTGTCAACAGGAGAGACGAGAGAACCGTCGAAAGAGATAGGAAAGTTAGAAGGTGTCTTAGAGAGGGAGATTTGTAGAAGTTGGGTTTTTAAAGAATTGAATTTCACAAGGTTGAGACGACCCCACCCGGAAATTCTATCCAGATCAGCGAGAATAGAAATCGGAAAGATTAAGACGAGAGGCAATTCTAGAAGTAAAAGAGGGAGCAGAATTGAAATGAGTTGAAGAATGAAGGGTCGAGTCATCGACATACGAGTGGATAGAGTTAGATGTGCAGGTGAGAAGATTATTAATGAAAAGTAGGAATAAAGTAGGAGATAAGACAGAACCCTGAGGAACACCACTTTTGACAGAAAAAGAAGAAGTCGCCCCATCAACAACAGCCGATATTGAGTGATTTGAAAGAAAACTAGACATAAGTAAGCAAAGAGAAGGAGGAATCCCAAAGGAGGGGAGCTTGGAGAGCAGTGACGCGTGTCATACCCGGTCAAATGCACCGCAGCGAACAAGCCTGTAATTACCAATATCAATACAAAACTCATGCGCCGACACAGCACCCCTTGTGCTACGAGGGCGTCGTAAAGGTGGTGGTATGCGAGTGATAAGCTCCCTCGAGCACCTGCCGCTGCGGTACCTATAGAAAAGAGATAAAGCACCAACATCGCGCCGTAAAGATAGAGGTTCAAGTGAACTGAAAAGTGCAGAACAGTTTATAAGCCTTTTGGCCTTTGCCTCGACCCTATCCAAAAGCCGGGGAAAACCAGAACTCCCCCTGATGTAAGAGCAGTACTCAATACAAGGGTGGATGAGGCCCTTGTATAGCTGGAGCAACTGAGAAGAGGAAAAAAAGTCTAAATAGAACTCCCAGTTTCTTTGAGGCCGCCCTAGCAACCGTTGTGATGTGAGGTTTCCAAGACATTTTTTTGTTTATGTTAAGGCCAAGGATGTTTATATTGTCAACAGGAGAGACGAGAGAACCGTCGAAAGAGATAGGAAAGTTAGGTGTCTTAGAGAAGGAGATTTGTAGAAGTTGGGTTTTTAAAGAATTGAATTTCACAAGGTTGAGACGACCCCACCCGGAAATTCTATCCAGATCAGCGAGAATAGAAATCGGAAAGATTAAGACGAGAGGCAATTCTAGAAGTAAAAGAGGGATCAGAATTGAAATGAGTTGAAGAATGAAGGGTCGAGTCATCGGCATACGAGTGGATAGAGTTAGATGTGCAGGTGAGAAGATCATTAATGAAAAGTAGGAGATAAGACAGAACCCTGAGGAACACCACTTTTGACAGAAAAAGAAGAAGTCGCCCCATCAACAACAGCCGATATTGAGTGATTTGAAAGAAAACTAGACATAAGTAAGCAAAGAGAAGGAGGAAACCCAAAGGAGGGAGCTTGGAGAGCAGTGACGCGTGTCATACCCGGTCAAATGCCTTGGATATGTCAAGTGCCACCACGCAAGTCTCTCCGTAGTTCCTGAGGGCGGAAAACCATAAATCAGTTAGATAGAAAAGTATATCGCCAGTAGACCTCGAGCTCCGAAAGCCGTACTGGTGATCGGAAAGAAGTGAATGAGACTCCAGATGATCTAAGAAATGAGAGTTGAGAAGGGTTTCAAAGATCTTAGATATAATACAAGTGAGAGCTATAGGGCGATAGTTAGAAGGATCAGAGCGGCTTCCTTTTTTTCGGAACAGGTTGGACATGTGCGTGCTTCCAACACTGAGGGAAAGTATTAGTATTGAGACATAGAGAATATAGTTGAACGAGGGGGGGGTCAGCACGAAAGCACACTCCATCAAAACTCGGGAAGGAATGCCATCCGGGCCACCCGCCTTCCTAACGTTCATAGATTTCAGGAGCCCATGCACCCGATCAAATGTAATCACAGGCGATGGCATAGGACACCTGAGAGAAGAAGGAGGAGTGCCAGAATCGTCTAGGGTTGAGTTAGAGGAAAATAGGAGGCCGAAGAAATTTTCCTTTTCAGTTGGAGAATTAGCAATAGAACCATCAGATCGAATAAGAGGAGGAAAGACAGATTTACAGAAGTTGTTAGAGATGTTTTTGGCAAGAGGCCAGAAAGATTTATCAGTAGGAGAATCAAGGAGGTTAGCGCACTTTCGTTTGATGAAAGCCCGCTTTGCTCGACGAAGAGTATCTCTGCAACGATTTCTAGCTGAATGAAAATTAGCAAGAGTGATAGAAGAACGAGAATTTTTCCACCACCGATACGCACTGTCTCTAGCCTGAATGACCAGAGAGCAAGCACGATCGAACCATGGATTATGAGGAGAGAAAGATTTGAGAAGGAATGAACCTGCTCATACCATCAACGATTACAGCTCCCAATCTTATCGGCAGAAGCCGAAGCGTCACCAGAGAGTCAAAGCAGTCATTCCAATTATAGCTAGCGTAGAAGCGACGCAAGCCCCCAAATCGGCCCGATCAAAGTGCCAGAAAAACGCATATATATATATATATATAGAAAAAAAGAAAAAAGATAGAAGATATATATATATATATATATATATATATATATATATATATATATATATATATATATATATATATATATATATATATATATATATATATATATATATATATATATATATATATATATATACAGAAATCGAAATTCAAAATTACAATTATTCCCATAAACTCCCATGATAAAGATGCCAAAAAATATTTATTTTATATGCATTTAATCAAATGTAGAAAACATCCTCAACATCCTCATTTTTCAAAAGAGGATGCGGATGCGGATGCGGATGTGCCGATGAGGATGCGGATGTTCCGCAAATGCGGATGCGGATGTCATGTCCATCACTAATATATATATATATATATATATATATTATTTATAGAGGGATTCCGGTATGTCTTTATATATAATATATATATATATATATATATATATATATATATATATATATATATATATAGAAGAAAATACAACTCTATATATATATATATATATATATATATATATATATATATATATATATATAAGTAGTAATAGATGTATTCCGGTAGTGTCCTTTGGGGGAAAAAATGATAACCCAAATTTTTTACTCCATATTGGAGGCCTCCCTTGGGGTAAAAAATGATAACCCAAATTTTTACCTGACCTTGACCTTTTTTGGCACCGTAATTTTTGGCACCCCTTCGAAGAAGGTGTGTGCCAGCCGGATGTGGAGCAACCGGCGTACGTGTCACCCCCCTATTTTGCCCCCCCTCCGTTTTGAGAACCCCCTTTTTTGAATAATTGACCTTTTGTTTTTAGACCCTTTTTTTTGTGATCCCTAATTTTTTGAGAACCCTCTTTTTTTTTTTTTTTTTTTTTTTTTCAGATACGTTAGTTAGTTATTTTTAAGTTTGTGTAGTTTATTTTGTTCATGTTCTTTCATGGCCCTTTTTTTTTTTTAATGGTGTCAACCTTGTTGTTTTTTTCGTTGCGTCCGTCATTTTGTTTTATAAAGCGTCTTGTTAATTTATTTTCAATCGTCAGCTGCCGGGATGATCGTAAATTATCGTCCAGCCGATCGCCGCGTTTAACAAATCCTCGCAGTCGCTCCATTGGCCCGAATCGCCCTGCAGCCTCCATTGCTCGAACGCCTCGCAAAGCGCTGGCACCGAAAGGCATCGTAGCAAGAACCAAGCCGCACCGCACTGCACCACGCCGGATAGTTTTTTTTTCGTTGTTTCGCATCTCCTCGTTTTTCTATTACTCATCTAACTTTTTAATCCGAAATATTTCAGTTTATTTCACGTAGGATCATGAATGTATTTTAATATCCACGAATGCATCCATAGACACATACACTCACCCTTATACACACACACACACACCCTCATCACCCCAGTCCATTCCATCCCCTCCCACCGTTCCATTCACCGTATCTCTATACCCATTCCATTCACCGTGACTGCTTTATCTGTCTGTGCTCTCCAAGAAGGTCTTCCTAATCCCCTATACCATAAATTTCATTGAACCTATGAACTTAGCAGTATATTTTCAAATTCGCCTTTCACCATCTATATATGCTGTGTTTTTTGCACCGTATATATATATATATATATATATATATATATATATATATATATATATATATATATATATATATATATATATATATATATATATATATATATATATATATATATATATATATATATATAGTTGCTCTTGTACTCTTCTGGAAGGTTTCACAGGTATCCTGAACCCCTTGGGCCTTCTTTAAGGAATGGTCGCCACATGTCATTTTATACTACTTAGCCATTGTATATGCACAGACGTTTGCGCATACATGTATATGCATCATGCGCACGCGCATAACATCTTCTATCTTCTGATGCGAATCATCCCACCCACAAGAATGAACAAAGGAATTGTGGGAATTTAAAAAATGTGACCTATACCAGTCACTAACCGAACTGCAACTCGACCCGTAGCCTCTTAAGGAAGTGTATTGAACTTAACTAATTGGGCTCCGTCTGAATGCCCATTAATATATAAACAAATGTTACTTATATATAAATCATTTTTTTGCATACAAAAATTTTGGAAATAGCTATTTCCATATTAAAAGTTTAGAAAAAGCGCATCTCGATTTTGCATTTTATATATATGAGAGGGAATTTTTTTTTGAATTTCCACAAAAACTGCCATAAAATTCTTTAATTTTCAAGATTTTTCAATTTTTTTTGTACAAGAATCCCCAATTTGTGGGGTGAATAAATTTCAGTTAGACACCTTATTTTGTATTCTTGTATTTAAAATTCTTTTACAATCTCTGAAAAGTACTTCCAAATTTTTTGAAGTATAGTCAACCATGGCTGACACCACCTTACGTTCTACCAAAACATTTAATATTAACGTCAGTTTGTTTACACGTTTATATGTGAGCTTGATACCAAATTTGGAGAAAAAAAATCTGTTCGTTTTTTTTTAATGAATTTTTTTTATATCTCATGTAAGCAAATCGTGAAATTTTTCATGAAGACTTTTGATAATTTTTTCATTTTTGCAGCATAGAGAAAGTTATTGTCGAGATTTAGACAAAATCATTCGCATCTATATATATATATATATATATATATATATATATATATATATATATATAGTATATATATATATATATATATATATATATATTATAGGTTCCAAGCAACCTTCTATTGATTTAAATAAGTACAGTTTCAAAGCAGTGATGTCGAAGCAGGTGACTTGAAAACTGTTCTGAGATGTCTTCTTTTTGGAGAGGTGATCGAACTAGTGAAAGTTTCCCCGGCACACTTATCTAACGGCACACGCTTGCAGAATGTGGTTCCTGTGTCCTGGCGGAGTGAAATTTTTTTCGTCTTATTATTGCAAAATTTGTCGCAACTGTTGCATGTCGGCGATCCTTGACTTTGGTCGGCTGTTCCTGAAACCCAAACCCATGAGCACCCCTGAAAATAGTGTAGCTTCTCAGAGGTGTTCCCAAACCACCCTTCTGGTGAATTTGAGTATGGTAGCGTAGTTCTTTAGCAGTATATCGAAGCAGGAGATTTGAAACTTCTGAGATAATTTTTGAAGAGGCATTTGATCAGTGGTATAGCCCTGTACATTGGTCTTTCCATGTTCGGCGACGCTGGTTGTTTATATTCGAGTCCTGGCGCGAGTGAATTTTTTTTCGTCTTATTATTGCAAATTCTTGTAGCAACAAGATATTGTGCGCATGTCGGTGTTCCTTGACTTTTGTGACTGCTGTTCTGTGAGAACATATGGGAACATCCCTGAAGAATACAGCCCCATCAGGGGGCTCCCACCATCCTTCTTCTGTGGATTAAATAAGTATTTGAAAGCTTCAAAGCAGTATATCGGTGCTGAGATTGAAAACTTTCGAGATGCCTTCTTTTTCTGGGGAGGTGGATCAGACTAGTGGTGGTTTTCACCCTGCTATTGTCTAACGGCGACGCATTTGTCGATGGTTCGAGTCCTGTCGCAAGTGAAATTTTTTTGTCTTATTATTGCAAATTTGTCGCAACAAGCATCTTGTGTGCATGTCGGCGTTCCTTGACTTTGGTCGGTTGCTCCTGTAACCCAGGAGCACCCCAGAAGAATCCCGTAGTCTTTTAGAGATTCACAAATCACCCTGTGAATTTAAGTAAGGTCAGAGTTTAAAGTTATGGATATTGAAGCAGAGATTTGAAACTTCCGAGATCCGTTCTTTTCTAGGGGACGGATCGATTAGTGATGAGCCTCCTGTATATTGTCTAACGGCGACGCTGTTGTCGATAGTTCGAGTCCTGGCGCGCGCGAATTTTTTTTTCGTCTTATTGCAAATTTGTCGTAAGAAGCATGTTGTGCGCCTGTTGGCGTTCCTTGACCTTGGTCGGTTGGTCCTGTTACCCATGAGCACCCCTGAAGAATGCCGTGTAGCCCTAGAAGGGGTTCCATCCATCCTTCTGTGGATTTTAATAAGTATCGAGTTTCAAAGCAGTGAAATCGAAGCAGGAAACTTAAAAACTGTAACGAAATACCTTTTTTTCTGGGGTGTTGGATCTGACTAGTGGTTTAACCTCTTGTACATTGTCTAACAGCGACGCTGTTGTCGATGGTTCGAGTCCTGGCGCGAGTGAAATTTTTCTTCGTCTTATTATTGCAAATTTGTCGCAACAAGAATGATGTTCCCATGTCGGCGTGGCCTGACTTTGGTTGGTTGCTCCTGTAACACGGGAGCAAACTAGCAGAATGCCGTTTAGCCCCAGCAGGGGTCCAAACCACACCCTCTATGTGTTTGAATAAGACGAGCTTGTGTGAGTGATATTGAAGCAGGAGATTTGAAAACTGTTCCGAGATGCCTTCTTTTTCGGGGGAGGCGGATCGGACTATTGGTAGAGCCTTCTGTACATTGCCTAACGGCGACGATGTTGGTTGTCATTGGTGCGAGTCCTGGCGCGAATGAAATTTTTCTTCGTTTTATTATTGAAAATTTGTCGCAACAAGCATGTGCCAGCTCCATGTCGGTATTATTTGACTTGGTCGGTTGCTCCTGTAACCCAGGAGCACCCAAGAAGAATGCCGTGTAGCCCCAGCAGGGGTTCCAACTACCCTTCTATGGATTTAAATAAGTATCGAGTTTCAGCAGTGATATCGAAGTAGGAGACTTGAAAACTGTTCCGAGATATCTATTTTTTGGTGGTGCTTGATCGACTAGTGGTGGAACTTCCTGTACATTGTCTATCGGTGACGCTGTTGTTGACGGTTTGTCCTGGCGCGAGTGAAATTTTTTTCGTCCTTTTATTGCAAATTTATCGCAACAAGAATGATGTTTCCATGTCGGCGTGGCCTGACTTTGGTTGGTTGCTCCTGTAACACGGGAGCAAACTAGCAGAATGCTGTGTAGACCCAGTAGGGGGTTAAAAGCACCCTTCTATAGATTTAAATAAGTACCGTTTCAAAGCAGTGATATCGAAGCAGGAGACTTGAAAACTGTTCCAGAGATACTTTCTTTTCTTGGAGTGGCAGACTAATTAGGTGGTAGAGCCTCCTGTACATTGTCTAACGGAGACGCTGTTGTCGATGGTTCGAGTCCTGGCGCGAGTGAAATTTTTCATCGTCTTATTATTGCAAATTTATCGCAACAAGCATCTTGTGCCCATGTCTGCGTGGCTTGACTTTGGTTGGTTGCTCCTTTAACCCAGGAGCAACCTATCAAAATGCCGTGTAGCCCCAGCAGAAGTTCTATATCTATACTTTATATCTGTACCTCTTATTCCAGACCATAGTCTCACTACTATACATTAGCACAGGTAATAGCATACCGGCTACAGATCCGAAGCTGGATCCAACTAAGGTTTCTGCACTATTTGAAAATTGTTTAGCACGTCTTCTGGCAATAAACTTTTCACCAAAAAAAATATTTATAGGAACAAAATTATACCCAGAATCCGGCTCCGTTTCCGACTTCGGATCCGGATCCAACTAAGGTTTCTGCATTATTTGAACATTGTTCAGCACGTCTTCCGGCAATAAATTTTTCATCTAAAAAAATATTTCTTGAAAAAATTTATAAACAGGATCCGGCTCTAACTCCGGCTCCGGTTCCGACTCCGGATCCGGATCCGACTAAGGTTTTTGAACTATTTGAAAATTTGTCAGCGAGTCTTCTGGCAATACATTTTTCAACTAAAAATATTTCTTGAAAATATTTATAAAGGTATCCGGTTCCTGATCCGACTCCGGATCCTGCGCCGGATCCCGTATCCATCAAAGGTTCCTGCAGCTTGAAAATTGTTCAGCACATCTTCTTTCACTAAATTTTCACCTAAAAATATTTCTTAGTACCATACCCCAGGACCCGGCCCGGGTCTGGTCTGGCCTGGCCTGGATTCGGATCCGATCCGACTCAAGGCTCTGTACCACTCCAGAAAATTGTTCAACACGCCTTCTGGCAATACATTTTTCGTCTAAAAGATATTTTTTAAAGAAATTAATACCCAGGAACCGGTCGGCTCTGGCTCCGGCTCCGAGTTCGGCTTCGGCTTTGGATCGACTAAGGTTTCTGCACCATTTGAAAATTGTTCAGCACTTCTTATCAATAAATTTTTCACAAAAATAATATTTTTCAAAATATACTACGGTTCGATTTCGACTCCGAACTGGATCCTATTGGCATTCTGCAATTATTTGAAAATTGTTCAGCAAAGTCTTCTGGAATAAATTATTCATCTAAGAAAATTATCTCTTGAAAAAATTTATACCAATGATAAGGCTCCGAATCTGAATCCGGATCCGGACCCGACTTAAGGTTTCTGCCCTTTTGAAATTTGTTCAGTAATGTTTTCTGGCATTAAATTTTTCTTTCTTAAAAAAATATTATTTCCCGAAAAAAATTCATACCTAGGCTCCGGCCTCTGACTCCAGCTCCTGGTAATACTCCAGCTCTGGACTTCACTTTCGGCTCCGATCTGACTAGTGTTTCTGAACCATTGAAGTTGTTCAGTAATGTCTTTGGCAATAAAGTTTTCACCTAAAAATATATTTTTTTTTAAAAATTCATACCC
>JABUQX010134958.1:0-5000 GCA_015478945.1 Trachelipus rathkii | reverse complement strand
TATAATAAATCAATCATTATCTTTGAACAAAGAATTTATTATTAACTGTTAATACTTTTTGTTTATAAATTTTATAACTATCAAGTTTTAAAATAATTTTTACTAAAATTTTATGAAATTTTATTAAAAACAAATATTTTACATACCTTAAAGCAATAAATCAGTAATTCAGTAAGGCAAGCCCCTAGCACCCCTCTACACCAAGCTATGCCACGTTTTGTTCTATTGACTTACTGCTTTACATCATCTTTAGCCATGTAATAAATATAAAAATAACAAAATAAGTTCTTCTCTGCTAGCATAACATGTATTTTATTAAAATCATTCTAGGTTTTATTTAAAAATAACAATTATTCACTTACATTTATATTATTCGCTCAATGTTAACTAAAAATATTTCAAAGTTTTTTAAATAATTCGGATTTTCTTTATTATTATTATTATCTATGTACATTGACAATCCAACACGAGAAAACACAACAACCCGCACTCCTTACAGATACGAAACTGACCTCTCTCTGTAAAATGGATTGAAATAACTGCTTTATGCATAAATTTAGGATAATCCTTTTTGTACCCCTCGCTTATTTAGCCCAATACCACAAGTCAAAAATATACTAAACTGACCTTTTTCTAAATGTGGTGCACACTACGTTAGCTCAAACAGGTCTAAATTTAGGATAAACCTTTTTTGTATCCAAGCGGATTTAAGCCTAATACCAGGTCAAAAGGTAACTCCAGTATAGACAAGAATCGAGAATCAACTTTATAAATATATTTCAAACTGAAACATGCTAGGTCGGTAAGATCCTTTAAGCAGGTAAGAAGGAAATGTTTACCTTTCCTGTGAATGGATGGAGTAATCCTTATCTCTATATGACGGTACATGTGATTGGTCGAGAATTATTTTATCACTTTCTTGGTTTTAAGGTATGTAATAACCCCCTCAGGGGAGGGTCTCCGGAACCCCCGCTCTTTGGTATTTGGGTGTCACGGGGGGTTCCTCTGCCCTCCCCTACGGGGTTTTTACACACCTGAAACCAAAAAGCGATAAAATAATTCTCGACCAATCACATGTACCGTCATATAGAGATAAGGATTACTCCATCCATTCACAGGAAAGGTAAACATTTCCTTCTTACCTGCTTAAAGGATCTTACCGACCTAACATGTTTCAGTTTGAAATATATTTATAAAGTTGATTCTCGATTCTTGTCTATACTGGAGTTACCTTTTGACCTGGTATTAGGCTTAAATCCGCTTGACACAAAGGTTTATCCCAAATTTGTACCCTGCTATAAATTTAGGCCTAACGTAGTTATTGCACCACATTTTACAGAAAAAGGTCAGTTTGAAATATATTTTGACATGGTATTAGGCCTAAATCGCCCCGGGGTACAAAAAGGATTATCCTAAATTTATGCATAAAGTAGTTATTTCAATCCATTTTACAGAGAGAGGTCAGTTTCGTATCTGTAAGGAGTGCGGGTTGTTGTGTTTTCTCGTGTTGGATTGTCAATGTACATGGATAATAATAATAATAATAAAGAAAATCCGAATTATTTAAAAAACTTTGAAATATTTTTAGTTAACATTGAGCGAATAATATAAATGTAAGTGAATAATTGTTATTTTTAAATAAAAACCTAGAATGATTTTAATAAAATACATGTTATGCTAGCAGAGAAGAACTTATTTTGTTATTTTTATACTTATTACATGGCTAAAGATGATGTAAAGCAGTAAGTCAATAGAACAAAGCGTGGCATAGCTTGGTGTAGAGGGGTGCTAGGGGCTTGCCTTACTGAATTACTGATTTATTGCTTTAAGGTATGTAAAATATTTGTTTTTAATAAAATTTCATAAAATTTTAGTAAAAATTATTTTAAAACTTGATAGTTATAAAATTTATAAACAAAAAGTATTAACAGTTAATAATAAATTCTTTGTTCAAAGATAATGATTGATTTATTATAGAAGTTTTAAGAAACTTTGAAATAAATTTAGTTATAATTGAATGAGTAATATAAATGTACGTGTTTAATTAAAACATAAAATGTTTTAATAAATTATACGTTGGGTGTAAGTGTGTGTGTGTGTGTGTGTGTGTGTGTGTGTGTGTGTGTGCGTGTATCTGGGTGAGTGTAAGTGTATATGAGTGTAAGTGTGTATGGTTGAGTGTAAGTGTATATGAATGTAAGTGTCTATGGGTGAGTGTAAGTGTAAGTGTCTATGGGTTGGTGTAAGTGTCTATGGGTTGGTGTATGTGTGTTTAATTGTCATAGTGTGTGTTAAATAATAGACATGAAGTAAATGACACTAAGTATAAAATAAAAATAAAAATAATAGAATAATTAAAATAAAATAATTAAAATAATTAAAATAAAATTAAAATAATTAAAATAAAATAATTAAAATAATAATAAAAATAATAATAAAAAGTATTAAAACAAAATAAAAAACATAATGTTAATAAATATATGAGTTAAAGCAGTAAAACATATGAGTTAAAGCAGTAAAACATGAGTTAAAGCAGTAAAGCAGTAAAACAAAAGCATACTAATCCCTTTGTTGCTAGGTAACACCTCTATTGATTTACTGATTTACTGCTTTAAGGTATGTAATGTTAATAAATATATGAGTTAAAGCAGTAAAACATATGAGTTAAAGCAGTAAAACATGAGTTAAAGCAGTAAAACATATGAGTTAAAGCAGTAAAGCAGTAAAACAAAAGCATACTAATCCCCCCTGATGCTAGGCACCAACGTTATTGATTTACTGATTTACAGCTTTAAGGTATGTAATGTTAATAAATATATGAGTTAAATATAAAACATATGAGCAAAGCAGTAAAACATGAGTTAAAGCAGTAAAACATATGAGTTAAAGCAGTAAAGCAGTAAAACAAAAGCATACTAATCCCCCCTGATGCTAGGCACCAACGTTATTGATTTACTGATTTACAGCTTTAAGGTATGTAATGTTAATAAATATATGAGTTAAAGCAGTAAAACATATGAGTTAAAGCAGTAAAACATGAGTTAAAGCAGTAAAACATATGAGTTAAAGCAGTAAAGCAGTAAAACAAAAGCATACTAATCCCCCTGATGCTAGGCACCAACGTTATTGATTTACTGATTTACAGCTTTAAGGTATGTAATGTTAATAAATATATGAGTTAAAGCAGTAAAACATATGAGTTAAAGCAGTAAAACATGAGTTAAAGCAGTAAAACATATGAGTTAAAGCAGTAAAGCAGTAAAACAAAAGCATACTAATCCCCCTGATGCTATGTAACACCTCTATTGATTTACTGATTTACTGTTTTAAGTTATGTAAAGTGTATGTTTTTAATAAAAAATGTTTAAGTATGAATCATAGTATATTTGAAAAGAAAATGCTGAGGCATCAAAGTTAAGGCATCAAATTTGAGGCATCAAAATATCGAGTGTGAGTGTAAGTGTAAGTGTATCTGTGTGTGTGTGTGTGTGTGTGTGTGTAAGTGTATATGGGCTAGTGTGTGTCTATGGTTAGTGTAAGTGCTTATAAGTGTCAATAGTGTGTATGTAAGTGTAAGTGTCTGGGTGAGTGTAAGTATCTATGGGTGAGTGTGTGTGCATAAGTGTCATAGTGTGTATAAGTGTGATAGTGTGAATGTGCGTATAAGTGACATAGTGTGTATGTGTCATAGTGTAAGTAAATCTGTGTGTGTGTGTGTGTGTGTGTGTGTGTGAGTGTAAGTGTATATGGGCTAGTGTAAGTGTCTATGGTTAGTGTAAGTGCTTATAAGTGTCATAGTGTGTATGTATGTAAGTGTAAGTGTCTATGGGGGAGTGTAAGTGCCTATAAGTGGTTTTAAGTGTCTATGGAGAGTGGGTGCATATAAGTGCCATAGTGTGTATAAGTATCATAGTGAATGTGCGTATAATGTCGTAGTGTGTATAAGTGTCATAGTGTAAGTAAATCTGTGTGTGTAAGAAAATCGCAGCCTGTGTAGATGTGTTTGGGTTCTCAAAAATGTATCGTAGAATACACAAGGATGGCCAAAATTGGTGGCCAAAATTGACCCATGGAAGAATGCAAACAACCAAAGGCTGGCAGTGTGTTTGGTGTAGGCTATAGGTAGCCTAGTGTAGGCTAGATGCAGTCTAGACATGGGGGCAGGCCATGTGTAGGTGTAGGCTATGTCGAAAAATTAGGGGTGGCCGAAAAATTAGGGTTCTCAAAAAATAGGGTTCTCAAAAAAGTTCTCAAAAATTTGGGTTCTCAAAATATATCTGTGTGTGAGTGTAAGTGTGTGTACTGAGTGAATATATATATATATATATATATATATATATATATATATATATATATATATATAATATATATATATATATATATATATATATATATATATATATATATATATATATATATATATATATATAGTATTGTCCACGTGGGCGCTTTAACTTATGTTATATATATATATATATATATACTCCCTCTCTCTCTCTCTCTCTCTCTCTCTCTCTCTCTCTCTCTCTCTCTCTCTCTCTCTCTCTCTCTCTCTCTCTCTCTCTCTCTCTCTCTCTCTCGCTGTATATATATATATATATAAAATGCAAAATCGAGATGCACTTTTTCTAAAATTTTAATATAGAATAGCTATTTCCAAAATTTGTGCTATGTATAAAAATGATTTATATATAAGTAACATTTGTTTATATATTAATGGGCATTCAGACGGAGCCCAATTAGTTAAGTTCAATACACTTCCTTAAGAGGCTACGGGTCGAGTTGCAGTTCGGTTAGTGACTGGTATAGGTCACATTTTTTAAATTCCCACAATTCCTTTGTTCATTCTTGTGGGTGGGATGATTCGCATCAGAAGATAGATGATGTTATGCGCATGCGCATGATGCATATACATGTATGCGCAAACGTCTGTGCATATACAATGGCTAAGTAGTATAAAATGACATGTGGCGACCATTCCTTAAAGAAGGCCCAATGGG
>JABUQX010134957.1:17500-28105 GCA_015478945.1 Trachelipus rathkii | reverse complement strand
GAAAATCAACTCTTCAGGTCCTTAGATTACTATCTCTTCGCTAAACGTAATATCCTTGCCTCTACTTCTTTGCCATCATTGAATTGACTGCTAAGTTCGTTTCTATTATTCAATTAGTACAGCTTTCTACTATCACCACCATTACTGCTCCCCCTATTTACTACCCATGGAATACTTTCTAACAAATTCGGACGCTTCTTACGCACCTTTAATTTCTCTCTTTTCTCTCATATCTACCAAAAAACGGTTTATTCTTCGCCAACCCTAATGTTTTATGCTTTAAAACATTCTGACTGAGTTTATTCATTAAAAATTTTCTTACAAAATGTCTCCCACATGAATAAAACCAGTTTGGTCTTTAAACTATTATCCTAGTCAATTGTACTAAGCATGTCTCAAAATTTGGTAATTTCGCCATTCGGAAATCTAAGATCCTTTCCTTATTAATTTTCTAATTTGGGCCCAGTTTATCACATTCATATTAAAATCAATATTTTATGGTCACTAAGTCCTAAAATCTCCTCAACTCTTAACTTCATCCACCATTACGTTTCCATCGTTAATTAATATTAAGTCTAATACGTGTGTTCTTGTGAGTTCCTGGACCATCTGGCTCAAAAAGTTATCTAGTTATACAATTTATAAATACAGAACTACTATGTCCATATTTAGACAAGGAATCCCATTGAATGTCAGGAAAATTGAAATCACCCATTATGACTATACATAATCAATATTAGCCAAAATATACGGTCTTGGAACACATGGCTTCTATCTCTTTCGAAGTCGGTGGAACCATGACTGTTTTATTCCTCTGAAAGCTTAATTCCTATTTTCAATCTACTCGATATAAGAATTTTACAAAAGCCACACTTATCTTCTCCGAAAACAGCTTACCTGCAAAGTTCTTGTATTCCTTCAGAAACTAACTGTTTCTAAGCATGGCTCGCTCTTCTGCCTCCAGAAGTTAGGTAGCAGGTTCAGCCTTTTCATAAAACGTTAAGTGCCTTGCTAATACTGTCAAAATCCTGACGACCTTTAAATATACGGCATTATAATTAATATACTAATTAATATATAATATATGACTATATATATATACAACTATATATATATATATATATATACTATATATATATTAATATATATATATATATTATATCTAGTATATATATGATAATACTATATATATATATATTATATACTATATAACTAATAGATATAATATAATATAATATACTAATATATAATATATATATATTTAATACATATATATATATATATTATAATATAATAATAATATAATATATATATATATATAACTTATATATATATATTGTATATTATATATAATATATATATATTAAATATATATAAATATATATATAATATATATATATATAATTATAAATAGGTATTATATATTCATATATATATATAAATATAGTACTAATAATATATATATATATATATATTAACAGCTCGTTATTGAGACGATCAGATCACGAGTCAATTTTGTTTCAAAGATTCCATTTACTTTCTCATTTAAAATCATTCCTGTCGGAATTTTCTTCCAGAATCTTTATTCCCAATGATTCTTTGCTGGAAATCAGGAATCTTCGCTTTGAAAACTACGTTGAAATAAAAACGTCCTTTCCCTCGGATTCTTATTCTTTCCTTCTTTTTCAAATCTTTTTCTTCATTTCAGTCTCGGGTCTACATTTTTTTTACTTCTTTTTCGGCAATGTTTTCCTCTTTTCCACATTTGATATTATCTTAAATTTGGCTTTATATTTGTTTAAAGAAGATAATATATATATATAATTAATATATATATAAAAATTGTTTGTTATCAGATATATATATATAATATATATATATATATATATATCATATATTACTATAATATATAGTCATAAATTATACGGATAGGTATATATTTGCTGGAATACAAGCTATTTTCCGGTCCGCATATTTTATATATATGTCAAAAGACCCTTAGTTGCAGATGGAATTTTAAAATGATATTATTTTAATTTTTTAATCTTACACATCACTTTAAAAACTTTAGTTTAAAACTCGCAGACATAAAATGTTGGGCTCAGACTTGCTGCAATATACCTATTTCAAATGCTCAGATGGAACTGTTTCGTGATTATTGATTTTTTGGACTATCCTTCCCTTGATCGTGAGTTGCGTTTGTTAATAAACTTTTGTGAAAAATAATTTTGCATTATTAGGTTCTGTATACGCATCTACTTTTTTACAACCTCCCAAACTTATAGAATGACCTGGAGATTACAAAATAGATCCTATACAGAACCAAATAATGAAAAAATCATTTTTTTACAAAAGTTTATTAAAAAACCCATACCAACGAATATATGAGTCAATTAAAATCACATAATCACGAACAGTAACCATCGAACACTTTGAAATTGGTCTACACTAAAGCGAGAGCTATTGCCGGACTCGCTTTTTAAGTTTTCAATGTTAGTAAAAAAAGTTCTCAAAGATGACCTGTGTAAAAGTTTAAAAAATTTAAAGATGTATGCAATTTTATAATTCCATCTGCAACTAAGGGTCTTTTCAATGTATATACCTATATAATACTATATATATATATATATATACCTATAACTAGCTATACGTATATATATATACTACATATATATATATAATATATATACATATATATACAGTATATATATATATATAATATATATATATATATATAACTAAATATATAAATATATATAATATATATAAATACTATTAGTATTATATATTATATATCATAATATATATACCTATATTTATATATCATAATATATATATGTATATATATATAATATATATATTATATGATATATATATATATACCACTATTATATAACTATATATATATATATACTATATATATATAATATATATACATATAATAGTATATATTATATATATATATATATATATATATTATCTATCATATATAATAATATATATATAGATATATATATAATATTATACTGTATTATATATAATATATATATATATAATATATATATATATAATAACTATATATATATATATAGTATATGAGATATATATATATATAACATATATGATATATATATATATATATATATATATATATATATATATAGTATATATATATATATATATATATACTATATATATATATTATATAAATATAATATATAATATATATAAATATATATATATATCCATTATATATATATAATACTATACATATATATACTACTATACTATATAAGATATAGTATAATTATAGATACTATCATCATATACTATAATATATATTATATATAAATATACTATATAATATAATATATATATAATATATATATGATATAAATATATATAAAATATAATATTAGTCTATATATATATATATATATATATATAAATATATATAATATATAATAATATATATAATATATATATATTAAATATCTTACTACAATATATATATATATATAACTATACTATATATTATATATACTATTATATATATATATATAGTATATACATTACTTAATAATAAAATAATATAAAATACTTTATATATATATAATACTATTATATATATATATATATATAGTATATATAGCATATACTCATATCTAATATATATATATATAAATACTAATATATATATTATATCTATAGTATATAACTATATATATATACCTCATATATATATAATATATATATATATATTATAATATATTACTTATATATTATATATTATATATATATAACTTATTATATAGTTAGTATATAAATATATCATATATATAAATATATTGCTAAACTATTAATAACTACTATTATATATAATATTATATATATAATATAATATATATATATATAAATATATATACTATATATATATATATATATTTAACAATATTTAATATATATATATATATGATATATTATATTATATATATATTATATGATCTGACTGTCGCTATATATATATACTATATATAGTATATATATATATACTATATATGATATATTATATATATATATATATTATATATTTCTTCCAAATCCTGTTTGCTCACTTTTCTTGCTTTTAACTTTTTTATATCTCCCTAAAACTTACTCTGCCGCAAATTAATCCACAATGTCGATTTGTATCTCCCGAATGTATTTTGGTCTTCTCTGTTATAGTCTTCACGACACTTCTTTCAAACCCGGTTGCGGCCTTTATACAAAGAAGATATATCAGAACATGAACTTCAATTAACCGAAGATATGTCCTCTCTCTTCCTCTCTCCCATCTCCTCTCTCTCTCTCTGCTCTCTCTCTCTCTCGTCTCTCTCTCTCTCTCTCCTCTCTCTCTCTCTCTCTCTCTCTCCTCTCTCTCTCCTCCTCTCTTTCATCTCTCTCTCATCTCTCTCTCTCTCTTGTCTCTCTTACGCTCTCTCTGAGACTCTCATGTCTCTCTCAGTATCTCTCTCTTTCTCTTAGAAATAAAATAGATTTAATGAAATTCAACTAATTGAGTTCAAACATTTCAGAATTTAGTTCAATCAATAATAGTGATATGAACCTGCCATTCACATAAATCAAGAATAATAATAATAATAATAATTAATAATAATCATAATAACTGAATAATAATAAAAATCATAAATAAAAAATAATAATAAATAACTAATAATAATAACATAATAATAATTAATAATAATAATAATAATACTAATAATAACCGAATATATAATAATAATAATAATAATAATAATAATAATAATAATAATAATTAATAATAAATAATAATAATAATAATAATAAAATTAAATAATAATAATAATGAATGAAAATAAAAATTAATAGAACCACATAATAATAATAAATAATAATAATAAGTAATAATAATTATGCTTATAATATTGATTGTACTATTATCTAATATTATTGTATGATTATTACCAATTATTAGTTATAAATTATTAATTATTATTATTATTATTATTATTATTATTATTATTATTATTATTATTATTATTATTATTATTATTATTATTATTATTATTATTATTATTATTATTATTATTGTTGATTTTGTTATTTATGGATTATATACATTATTTATCCATTTTTATCATTATTATTATTTTAACAAAACTTATATATTAATATATTATTATTATTAAATTAGTATATCATTTATTATTATTATAATATCATATTATTATATTATTATTATTATTATATTATCTATTAATTAATTATTATTATTATTATTATTATTATTATTATTATATTATTATTCTAATTATTATTATTATATTATTATTATTCATTATTATTATTATATTTTATTATTATTATTATTATTATTATTACTATTTTTAGCTGTAGTCTATTTGAAGATTTTAAAGATAAAAGAAAAGAAGAAACGTGGACCTTACCCCGGTAAATAGGTTTACCCTGTTGCCCTTTTATCCCTATAAATTGTTGTATTTTACCATGTAACCCTCTTACCTCTTTAACCGTTCTCTTTTACCCTGCTTCCTTATTTCCCCTTTAAACATATTACCCTTAGTTGCTAGGGAACAAAAGATGCACAGACAAATGTGCACACGTTTTTACGAAACGTCTGCACTTATTTATGTACATAAGTGTGAAAGTGCGTACATAAGTTCATGTGTATTTGTAGATGACCGAACTTTGGTTGTTTTTATTGCTGTTTGCTTTGGTTGTTTTTGTTGTTGTTGTTGTTGTTGGGTTTTCTTGTTTTTGTTTTTGTTGTCTGCGTGTGACACAAACACTCACCACAGACATATGGTATATATATAATATATACTATATAATATATATATATATATATATATATATATTATATAGATATATATTATATATAATAGTAATAAATAATAATATATATATTTATATATATAAAATGAGAGAGAGTAGACGAGCGAGAGCAGAGAGAGACGAGAGAGAGAGAGAGAGATGAAAAGGAAGAGCAAACACCAAGGAGAGTGCCATAGTTTATCAAGGACGTTTCGCGACTATAGCTAAGCGCATCATGCAGCTAAAGTAAATTACAATCAGAATTATAAATAAACAATGTCTACAATATTACGATTATATCGAAATATATAAAAATATATATAGAAAACTAAAATATATAAAAAATTACAAAAATGAAAATCTAATTATAACATCGTTTTACTAACTGGATCCAAGCATAAGAAATGAATGAAAGATAAATGCGGAACACATTTTATACCAAAATTATACATAAAATGGTTGGTTGTTTGGGACTTATTAAACTTAAAAATCAGTATTTATAAGAGTATAATAAAATAAAAATTATGAAAGACATCTATACAATGAAAATTATTACAATTAAAATAAATTAAGTTCGATTGAGATCAAATCAGAGTTGGTTCGGCTAAAATTCATGAATGTGTAGAGGCTCTTCCAAGATTTTCCTGTGCGCGCATGTATCAAGTGACGGAGGCAAGAATACGAAGAAGTGTCTTTGGTAGTCGATGGATTGCAGTCTTTTTCGTACGGCTATGGGCCCACTAATGCAATAAAATTCAGGTGAAGGAAGAGGAAGATTGGTAAAGGAAAGCAAAAACCTTGTGTTGGCAATCTCTGATGGCAAAGTGGTAGGCATGTTTACCTACATTAGCAGGCCCAATACAGCCAGCACACTTATACAAGACACTACGAGTAGCGTGCAACTCTTTAGATTAGTAAATCTTTGGCAACCTGAAAAATTACTAATTTTGGAACTTGCACTTCAGTAGGAAACTAGAAAGAAGAGTTGGCAAATGGGAAGATGTCGCGGTTAATATAGGGTCTGAGGGTTCTAAATAAGGTGGTCGGTTGAATCGACCTGGGTAAGGAATTCTTCAGGTAAATTTTCTGTTTAGGGACTTCAAAAGTGGGAGTAGTGGTCTAAAATGGTTCTCAAAGAAGTTAAATATGATTTTATCAAACAATGTTATGAAAGGAAAAGAGATATTAAAATTAGCGAAGCTCCTTAAATATTGCAGTTCTCTGAATGAAAAGAAATCCAAGAAGAACATTAAAGACCCCGTTTATTCTGCCTGTAAAGCGGGAAAAATTTAAACTTATCTGGAAGAAAGCTGAAGCAGAAGTGACCCGTGCCAATTGGGGTGAAGTCGGCTTGCGGTAAAATCTGTGATAGAAAAAGGAACCATTAGCTGAGAGAGACGCCAAGCTATTTAAGTAAACGGTAAAGAATCCATCCACTTCACACTCCATGGAAAATTTGATATTTTTATGTTGTCGATTATGTAAGGAAATTTAAAAAATAGTCGGCATGTTCTTTGTTAGAAAAAATTAAGAAGCACTCATCCACATATCTTTTGTAGACAATGGGTTTGAAGGCTGGGTCATGGAGGGTATTTTTGAGCCAAGACTGTTCATGATAGCAGAGGAAGGCGTTGGCGAAGGAGGGACCCAAGAGTGAACCCATAAGCCACACATCATTCTGTTGATAAAGGATGCTTATTTAAACAGAAAAATTAGAATCTGAGGCTGGCTAAATTTGATAAATTTTGTAAACATTGTCCTCTTATTGAGACACTCCCTATATATCTGGTTAGGAAAACAAAAGTATTGCGATATGTTTTCACGGTTTTTTTAGGCACATCAGATTTCTATTTTCTGTTTAATACACATCCTTTATCAACGTTATGGTTGAAAATGGTTCTATGTTTAATCAACGCAGAGTTTAAGTTGTCAGTGTACAGGTCGTGCTTGTGTTGGTACATTCTCCCTTCAGGTCGATGGTTTCTCCAACATAGGTCCTGGGCAATGACTGCATTTAATGTTGTAAATGCAGGGGATGGGTTGGGACAGAGCTGTTTGGTGCTGCTGGAGCATGTTTCTCAGCTTAGCAATACCTCTCACTGGCTGAAGATCGTCCAGAAGGAGTTGCTTATAAAAATGTAGATTGCTGGTGGATATGTTAATATACTTAAGGTTGGGGGACGGATGATCCCTGGCACCACTGTAGATGGTGTGCCTGGCCTTATGGAGGGCTCTATAGAAAATGTGAGGAGGATAATGTAGATCCATGAAACTTTTTTTGATTTTTTGCAGTTGTGGGTCCAGGGTTGTCAAAAAATCAGGAAAATCTTTATGGATTTACATAATCCTCCTCATATCTTCCATAGAGCCCTCCATAAGGCCAGACACACCTTCTACAGCAGTGCCAGGGACCATCCGCCCCCCAACCTTAAGTATATTAACATACCCAAAAGCAATCTACATCTTTATAAGCAACTCCTTCCGGACGATCTTTAACCAGTAAGAGGTATTGTTAAGCTGAGAAACATGCCCCAGCAACACCAAATTGCCCCGTCCCAACCCATTCCTTGCATTTACAACATTAAAATGCAGTCATTGCCCCAGGATCTATGTCTGGAGAACACCAACGACCTGAAAGAGGAGAATTTACCAACCGACAACACGAAACCTGTCCACCTTGACAAACTTAAACTCTGCGCTGGTTAAACATAGAACCATTTTTCACACCATACTAGATAACCAAGACAACATTAGATGTTATAAAAGTCATTAACAACACCTCAGCCCCCCTAACCCGCAAGCTCTCATGAAAGATTTTTAATATACAACAATTAAAGAACCTCATCATGAATCGCAATGGAAGTGGGAGTTTCAACACTAGGACCATCTTTGTTAACAACATTTACTCACAGATAAAAAATCGTCAAACGATGGACCAACAAGATTCCTTCCCCCAACTAATGAAACCGCTGACACTCATACTGTAGCCCCGCCAATCTTGGAATTTTTCAGTCTCTCGATCGTCATTGAACAAAGTGGCATAAAATTAAAGCACAGCTAAAGCTTCTAGTCTTTTAATATTGTCAAAATAGTTTTAGTGTAATAAGAAATTAAAGTTATTTTATGTATTGAGGGATTTGTTTCGTCCAATTGTTCCAACTGCGGGATTTTTAGCAGTTTAAATATACTACTATATATATATTACTATATAATATATATATATATATATATTATATATAGTATATATATATATATATATATATTATAATATATATATATAATATATTATAATATATGATATATATTAATATATACTATATATATAATCAATATATATATTATATAAATATATATATTATAATTATACTATATTATATATATATATATATATATATATATATATATATATATATATATATATATATATATATATATATATATATATATATAGATATATATATTATAATAATATATATATATATATTATATATATATATTATATATATATATATATATATATATATATTACTATATATAGTATATATATATATATATATATATATATATATATATATATATTTACTTACTATTTTAGATATATACCTATAGATATATAATATATATATATACAAAGCTAAAATTCCCAAAAATATTTTAAAAAAAATGTAAAATTGCTTAAGCAGAATTATACATTAAAACTATTTTATAAAAATAATTAGATATTTAAAATATAAAAAACAATTATTTGGCGTCCACCAAGCTTTCGGAGCCAGAACTCGACTCCCTCTTTCAAGCAACAGAATACATTCTTTTTCTTTGTTTTTTTTTTTTTTGGGGGGGGGGAGCTGACCTCACCAACGAAGGGCATATGCCGTCCCTCTAGGCAGACAAAATAATGCCCTTCATTCTATTACGAGCTCAAGGCAAGTGAACCCACCTGCGTTGAGAGCCCTTGATACTCTCCTAGAATACAAACTGATTAAAAAACTGAAAAACAATTATATGCACAGATAACATGGCAACTACGTCACAAAATCATCAATCAAAGATAGTTTATTCTATAAAAAAAAGAGGTTCTTCAAAATATTATTTGTTAGTAAATTAATGTTAAATGAACCTTTAATTATATTTATATAATTAGTATTCCTTTATCATAAAAGATTCCAACAGCTTTCTAGGGTTATCTTTAGCTATAGGGGCAATAATTTCTGCACTATCCATATTTATGTGATGATTTTCCGATCGTCTATGCTCAGCCAAAGCCGAATTTAAATAATCCATTATTATAGGATTTTAAATTATTATAAAATAAAAAAATTATAAGATTTTAAATTATTTTAAATAAGAAATTATGATGACGTCTTAGAAGAATATGCAACAACTTAGAAAAACTTTTGGTGAGAGATATAATATAAAACTTCTAAGAAAGATCATGAGAGAAAAACACATCTCTCTCTCTCTCTCTCTCTCTCTCTCTTCTCTCTCTTCTCTCTCTCTCTCTCCTCTCTCTTCTCTCTCTCTTTCTTTCTTTACATTACCCCCAGTCTATAATAGGTTCAGGCGAAAGTTTGAGTTTAAGAATATATATTGTGTGGAAGATTATGTTGAATAGAATGACAAAGATACTGGGTTTAAAATCATTGAAAGAAATCATTTTTTTCAGGGATCATTTACAAAAGTAAACTGTCCTAGCATGCGTTATTTGCAGTTGGTTATTTCGTTTCTCAGAAATAAAAAGAGTTGTGAGTGGTG
>JABUQX010134957.1:0-12500 GCA_015478945.1 Trachelipus rathkii | reverse complement strand
GCAACGTATCTAGATGCTCGATATAAAGGGGGAAATTTTTTATAACTTCTTATGTTTTGAAGGAAATTCAGAAAGAAATAACAAAAAAGTGTAAGGAACTTTCTTCAGATTATAAAGAGAAATATCTATTAACTGACATCCTTAAAGAATTTAAACTGCAGAAATAAAGCAACCTTCAACATCTAACCCAAAAACTCTGTTTGAAACCATGAATGCTCATTCAACATCAAGTAGTGATGATGATACAGAAATAGAGTTTAATGAAAGTGTTATGGATGAAATAGCAAAATATCAAAAAGGAAAAAGGATTGATCCCGAAGATGATCTTTTAATGTGGTGGAGAAGGAACGAACATAACTTCAAAGAGTTGAAGATGATAGCTAAAAGATATTTGTTATGCCCATCTAGTAGTATACCAAGCGAACAACTTTTCAGCGATGCTTGATTAATTTATGACGAGAAAAGGATGAGATTAACAGGAGAAAAGGCAGAAAATTGTTATTCCTTAAATCTAACTTGCCAATTCTAAAATTCAATTACAAACGCGAATAACTAAAGAAGCACCTTTAGCGGGATACTTTCCAGTTTCCACAGGGCGGAGGGTGGTGAAAGTGGAGAGTCGTGCATTGTAAATTAGTCCTCGTTCCGCACCCTGGTAACTCCTGCAAACAGTTTAGAAATTAGTTTAGAAATTTAGAAATTTTCAAGGTTATAATAATAATAATAATAACAAGCCTTTGGCTTGCTCCTAACGGAGCAAGACTTGTCCCTGAGCTCGATAGCGGTTTCTCTTTGCTCGCAAGAGGAAACCAAGCCGAAAAACTCATGATGACAAAATTGTAGTGAAAACCGTTAATGTTTTCGTGCTGTTTTTTTAATAGGATATAGATAAAAAAGCAAAAGTAAAAATAATTTATTAATAGCTATTTTCATTAAGAAATATAGGCACTCCAAATGTGGCCGGACCGTAATGGCGAAAGATGGTAGGTTTTCAAAAATATGTTGCTCCACATCATTCAACAAATCGATACGAATTTGGAACGTTTTTTTGCATGTTTAAAATTAATATGTAATAGATAATAATAATAATAATAATAATAATAATAATAATAATAATAATAATAATAATAATAATAATAATAATAATAATAATATTAATAATATTATTATTATTATTATGCATGTTATTAATAATAAATGATTAACAGCATGAATATTTGATAGCAGTGACAATTAGAGTCTTAAAAAGAATAATAATAATAACAACAATAACAACAACAAATAACAACAACAACAACAACAATGGATCATAAATATGAAAAATAATAAGATAATAATAATAATAATACACACACACACACATACAATAATAATAATAATAATAATAATAATAATAATAATAATAATAATACAATAAATAATAATTTGAAAAAGTCAGTAACAATAATGATAATGTAATATATAAAAAAAGAGTAATAAACACGCACGCGCGTACGCTCACATACACCCACACACACACACACACACACACACACACACACACACACACACACACACACACAATAATAATACACACACACACACACACACACAATAATAATAATAATAATAATACATTAATATTAATAATAATACATAAATATTTTTATTGTCATTATTATTGTTATCATTCAAAATTATTATTATTATTATTATTATTATTATTATTATTATTATTATTATTATTAATAATATTATTATTATTATTATTATTATTATTATTATTATTATTATTATTTTTATTATTATTATTATTATTATTATTATTATTATTATTATTATTATTATTATTATTATTATTATTATTATTATTATTATTAGTATTATTTAGAAATTCCTATCAGATTTTGTTTTAATATAAGTTTTACTTTTAACTTCCAATTTCTAAATATTTTCTTCTGATTTTCATTTAATTTTCTTAATACTAGTCTAGGAAATAGTTTGCAAAGAAAGTAAGAGGCATATTTATATTTATTAGTTTCTGACCGGTTTCGTCCGTTAACCTCGGACATCTTCAGAGTTTCGATTCTAACAATTGAATGAATTATTTTAACACTAGATTTAAAAAATTAAAATTACAAATTAGATTTTAGATTTTAGCATTTCATATTATATTTAATTTAAGGGACAATACGTTGAACTTTATGTTAATGTCTTGTTTTAGATGTTTTATGTAATAAGCCTCAGCTTTTTTTTTCAGCTCTTTTTAAACTCCACGAGGAGTAAAATTTTAAATGATTTTGAAATATCAGGTACAGTTGTTTTGTTATGTTCAGTGAATAAATGCTCGTATATTTTACTAAGTTTAAAGCGGTGCTGGTATGCCCCCGCCCTATCTGTTAATCTTTTAGTCGTGTAACCAATATTCGTCGACGTACAGTCAGACTCGGGACATGCGAATTGGTACACAACATGGTGATTAACTGAAAGGGTGTTATTTTTATTATTATTATTATTATTATTATTATTATTATTATTATTATTATTATTATTATTATTATTATTATTATTATTATTATTATTATTATTATTATTATTATTATTACCATTATTATTATTATCATTACCATATTATTATTATTATTATTATTATTATTATTATTATTATTATTATTATTATTATTATTATTTATTTTATTATTATTATTATTATTATTATTATTATTATTATTATTATTATTATTATTATTACTATTCCGAGGATTTCTTCTTTCTATTATTATTATTATTTTATTATTATTTTTATTATTATTATTATTATTATTATTATTATTATTATTATTATTATTATTATTATTATTATTATTATTAGCGGTAGTAGTAGTAGTAGTAGTAGTAGTAGTAGTAGTAGTAGTAGTAGCGAGTATATAGTAGTAGTAGTAAGTAGTAGTAGCAGTAGTAATCTAGTAATAAACAAAACAATGGTTAAATTTAGCTTATTGCACAAATCGCACCACAACCGCAATCGCAATCGCAACCGCAATCGCGGTTGTTGAAAAATTTAAGAACCGCAAAAACGCAACCGCGGTTATGCAAAAATTCAGATTCGCTCCATCCCTAATATATAGTAGAGAGAGAGAGTAGCAGCATATATATATATATATATATATATATATATATATATATATATATATATATATATATATATATAAATAGAAAACCTATATATATAACTATATATATATATATATATAATCACGGCATCACTAATCCAAATTTCGTTGAACAAAAATAGCACAATTGCTCATAACTTACAAAACAACGTGAAATATGACGACCTATTATTTTATCTCAAAAGTTTGTAATTAAGAAACTTAAACATATTCAAGATCGTCCAAACCAATTCTTGAATACGCTTGACTTATGTTTCGCCACTACTCCTCGTTATAATTACACCATTTCTTCTCATATTGGTAACTCTGACCACAATCTTGTAGCTTTGAATTATAATACTTTTTCTCCAGCAACTCCACCAGGCCCTAAACGTAATTTCTGGCACTTTAATCAGGCTAATTGTGGGGAATTGCGTTGTTTTTTGGCTAACTACTCTTGGAATGAATCCTGCTTTGATTCGGGGGATGCCTCGGTCACCGATGAAAAGGTGGGGGCCGTAATGACCGATGGGGTTAGCAGGTTCATTCCATCTTCAACTAAATCTTTTTATCCTCAAATCCATGGTTCGGCATGGGATGCCACCCTGCACCCATTCAGGAGAGACATTGCGTATCGGGCATGGAAAAACTCATTCTCCCTATCACTCTTACTACTCTTTCATTCTGCTCGGAACGGTTGCAGGGATACCTATTCGGACAGGCCAAGTTTACTTTCTCGCTAAAAGAAAGTGCGACAACCCGCTTGGTTCTCCTACTGATAAAAATTTCTGGCCATTTGCCAAAAATATCTCTAACAACTTTTGTAAATCTGCTTGTCCTCCCTTATTCGCTCTGACGGTTCTGTTGCTAACTCTCTCCTTCTGAAAAGGCCAATCTCTTTCGGCCTCTTTTTCATCTTAATTTACCCTGGGACGTATTTATGGCATACCAACTCCTTCTTCATTTTCTCTCAGTTTTGCCATGTATTTACCTGTGATTACACATGATCGAGTGCATGGCATCCTGAGATTCTATGAATGTCAGAAGGCTGAAGTGGTCTGATGTGCATTCCTCCCCTGTTTTGAGGGGGGTGCTTGTGAGCTGGATCATGTCCTCGTTCAACTCTACTCTCTGTGTCTTAATACTAATACTTTTAATCAGTGCTGGAAGCGCGTATATAACCAACTGATCCCCGAAAACGCAGCCACTTTGATTCAAATTATCGCCCCATAGCTCTCACTTGCATTCTATCTAAAATCTTTGAAACTCTCTAACTCTTATTTCCTGGATCATCTGGAGTCTCATTTCCTTCTTTCGTCGTTCGAGACTCAACTGGTGACATACTTTCCTATCTAACTGATTTATGGTTTTCTCACATAATGACCATGGGAGTCTTATGGTGGCAATTGGGGACATCCAAAGCTTGACTGGGTTTGGCACGCGTCACTGCTTTCAGCTCCCTCCCTTTGGGTTTCCTCCTTCTCTTAGTTTACTCTTGTCTAGTTTTCTCTTCGATCGCTCTATATCAGCACTCTTTGATGGAGCGACCTCTCCTTTCCTGTGTTAATTGTGGTGTTCCTACAAGGTTCTGTTCTATCTCCAACTTTATTCCTACTTTTCATCAACTATATCCTCAACTGTTTTTCCAACTCTGTTCACTCTTATTCCGACGACTCACCTCTCCACTCTTCTACTCACTTCAAATCTGCTCCCTCTTTTAGCTTCTGGAGTTGCCTCGTCTTCAGCTTTCCGATTCTTTTCTTGTCGATCTGGGATGGGATTTCCCGGTGGGGTCACCACAACCTTGTAAAATTCAAATCTTTAAAACTCAACTTCTCTACCTCCCTCTCAAAAACACCTCCCAACTTTCCTATTTCCTTCGACGGCTCTAACGTCAGTCCCGTGAATAACATTCTTGGTCTTAACATAAACAATAAATTGTCTTGAAAGCCTCATATTTCAATGGTTGCTAAGGTGGCCTCAAAGAAACTGGGAGTTCTGTTCAGGTTGCGGAATTTTTTTCCTCTGCACAGCTACTCCAGTTATAAGGGCCTTATTCGCCCTTGTATGGGAGTACTGTTCTCACATTTGGGCTGGCTCCACCCTTCTATTGGATAGGGTTGAGTCTAAAGCTAAGAGACTAATAAACTGTCCCATTCTTTCTATACTTTTTCTATAGGTACTACAACGGTAGATGCTCGGGGGAGTTGGCCTCTCGCATTCCACCTCCATTGCGTCGCCCTCACAATACAAGGGGTGCCTTGCTCTCGCATGAGTTTTGCGTGAGTATTGAGAACCCCAGACTTGTTCGCTGTGGTGCCTCTTTCTTTCCTGCTACTTCTGTTCTGTGGAACTCCTTGCCTTCTTCTGTTTTTCCAACTATATTTAATCTTCCTCTCTTTAAAGCCCACATCTGCGCTCACCTGAGACGGCTTTAGGCTGGGGATTGCGGGTTTTTTCATATGTTATATTTTATCCCCTCCTTGAAAAGGTTCGGCCAGGTGAGTGGTGGTTAAATGTAATATATATATATATATATATATATATATATATATATATATATATATATATATATATATATATATATATATATATATATATATATATATATATATATATGGTATATATATATATATATATATATATATATATATATATATATATATATATATATATATATATATATATATATATATATATATATATATATATATATATATATATATATTGGAAGTTTTGCAGTAAGATGAGCTTTCTTATCTATCGTTTATTATACTCCCAAAATCTAAAATAAAATAAAAAGTTTACAATGAATGAAGAAAATTAATATCGTATATTC
Source organism: Trachelipus rathkii (assembly GCA_015478945.1). NCBI lineage: Eukaryota > Metazoa > Arthropoda > Malacostraca > Isopoda > Trachelipodidae > Trachelipus > Trachelipus rathkii. The sequence goes on along the minus strand of JABUQX010134957.1, from coordinate 6,530 downwards.
ATATATATATATATATATATATATATATATATATATATATATATATATATATATATATATATATATATATATATATATATATATATATATATATAGTCTTAAAAAAAAAATAAATATAATGGGAAGGTAAAGAATTACTGCTTTCTCCGGGATTGAATCACCGCGTGTTGCGATTGAGGAAAATATACCCGATGCTTTACCACTGAACTATCCCCCAAACCCAAAAAAGTTGGGTTCAAGAACAGTTTTAAAGCAACCGAGCCCCCTTCAAGGCGACATCACCAGGTGTCCAGCCTGTCCTATCCCTCGTTCTTAATAATTTGTAGGTGTTAAATATTGCATAATCGCAATTTATTTATATAAGGTCTTAAACAAAGAACATATAATGGGAAGGTAAAGAATATTGCCTTCTCCGGGATTGAACCACAGGGTGTTGCGAATGAGGACAATATTTCTGATGCTCTACCACTGAGCAATCCCCCAACCCAAAAAAGTTGGGTTCAAGAACAGTTTAAAAACACATTTTAATTTCCCTAATTTGAATGATCCGTACAATCGTTGGGGATAGTTCAGTGGTAAAGCATCGGGTATATTGTCCTCATTCGCAACACGCGGTGGTTCAATCCCGGAGAAGGCAGTAATTCTTTACCTTCCCATTATATGTTCTTTGTTTAAGACCTTATATAAATAAATTGCGATTATATATATATATCATATATATATATATATATATATATATATATATATATATATATATATATATATATATATATATATATATATATATATATATATATATATATATATATATATATATATATATGTATATATATATATATATATATATATATATATATATATATATATATATATATATATATATATATATATATATATATATATATATATATATATATATATATATATATGTATATATATATATATATATATATATATATTTCGTTACTAGGTAAAGGTCTCTGAGTAATGGATTAGGTGTTTAATAACATTTAGAAATGAGAAGTAGTTACAACAAGTGTTTAAGATCAAACAAAAATTTATAAAAATAATGAAACGGTTATATCGACTATAATAAATATAAAGTCCAAAGAAAGGATCATTTAAATTATAAAGATTATAATAAAATAAAGTCCACAGGACTACAATAATAATAAAATAATAATAGAAAAATATTACACTTCAGGCATTTTCTTTTAGACAATCTCGAAATTTCCTCATGGCACAAACAAATTTATTCCCGAAATTTATATTTGAAAATCTACAGAGGAAATGAAACGGTTGTTTTAGAGTGTATAGTGTTTCTTGATTTATTTTAAGTTGAGATAACGTCTTTGTGTCAACCTGGTAATGGCTGTTTCTGAATTAAACCCTGACTCTAACATTAACTTTACCTTTATGAGGTGGTTTCTATATCTTCTAAAGTGGCGGTGCCGAAAAGTGTGTTAAAAATTTTACATCCCAGATTGAACAAACCTCGTTCATTTAAAATGTTTGAATGGATTGTGTGTGATATAATCCAGTGATTTTCAGTAATTCCTCTAGTTTAACCGTTTTAACTTTTAAGTTCTCTTTTATATATATTATTGTGCAGGGGTATGTGAAGTGGAATTTATTTGGATGTTATAATACCTGGCTATATATCTTGCTTGTGAATAAGGTATTTGAGATTTTAATGATTTGTTGTTGGTAATTAATCCTTGAATTTCTGGTATAACGTTGTTGGTCTGATGTTCAGACTTATATCTACAAATCCTTGCATAAATGCTAGAGCAAGATCCTTGTTGAAATTCTTTATTAACCGTTCTTCATGATTAATCTCACTAAAAAGCAGCTTTCTTGTTCATACTTTATAAAATGGGAATTAGAAAAAATTTTGAATTTCATAATTTAAGGTACATAGTTTAAATTAGTTTAGGTAAAAAGTTTGAATCTCATAAATTTAGGTACTTAGTCGTATCCTTTGCAGATTACAAGAAACTTCAAGTCAGTTCAGCTTACAAGTTTTTTTGTTCAACTTTATATATATATATATATATATATATATATATATATATATATATATATATATATATATATATATATATATATATATATATATATATATATATATATATATATATATATATATATATATATATATATATCTTCTTTTTCTTAACATTGCGAATAATGATATTTTACTTTTCTATAAAATGAATTTTTCTTATATTTCATTCTTTCTTAGAACTTAAATATCATTTTAATCCATCTTCCCATTTCATTTGTTTTATCCATTTTTAATATAATTAATGTTTTAATATATTTAGTTTTCTTATTAATTATCTAATTTTAATTTTCGCTATCAATCTTTCTTCTTCTTTAATTATATTATTTATTTGTATTTATATATATATATATATATATATATATATATATATATATATATATATATATATATATATATATATATATATATATATATATATATATATATATATATATATATATATATATATAGCACCCTCAATTGTAACTATTCGCAAAAATTTTAATTTGTTTTTATGTTTAAACTTATGCTAAAATTTGCGTAAGCCAAATTTTGCAAAAGTACATCAAATATTGTATATAAAGCCACGTTTCATTGAGATATTCAGTCAGATACAAAATCAGAAGACTCACTCAAAGATACTCTCTCCCGAGCTCCTCCAAATATCAAATTACAAGAAAACGCAGAATTCAAAAAGGGAGTCCAATTCAGGAAAAGTCAGTGACATCCACATTCTATTTATAAAGAAAAATAGTATCTCAACGCCTGGCAACTTTTATTACTTATTCATTGAATAAATCATTTGTTTTATAACTTTTAAATCATTATCCAATTCATATAGAGGCCTACATCAAGAAACCAAAAAATAACATCAAAGAACTTATTTTAAGGGTCCCTATATATTGGTAATCCCGGAAGTGGAACACCCAGCTCCTTCTGATGAACCATCAGCATTTCACCATGCAGTAACCTCTTATTATGATCGATCTTACCAACTCCTTCATCCTCACCAATAAAAGTTATGTCCAAAAAAAAAAAAACAAAAGAAAAAAAAAAAAAATACAATAATACTAAAAATCCCAATCAGAACACTCCGAGAAGATTTCAAACAAACGAACATTATCGATACGGACTTCATTTCCATTTTCAATTAATTTTGGAATACGGTCTGCATCTTTTCACAAATATCACAGTTCGAGAATTCATCGTTAGACATAGCAAACTTCCTTTTCGGTATGGATTTCTTTCATCATTTTAAGTTTGGATTATTGGATTTTTGAATTCACTACGAACTCAGATTCCTTTTCGAATTCTAAATGGTTCTGTGTCAGCTCTCTTTTATTTATGAAGAAATCTTTCAAATAAAAGACCTAAATTTCAGGCAACTTCGCCTCTTCATATGTCACGCAATGTTTCTTTCGTAACTATAGCTTTGAAAACTATTTCCGTGCACATTGATCAAATCATAGATACATTAAAAACCCCTTATACTGGACCTTTCCTTGGATTCAACGGTTCGATCGATGTGACCTATTTAACTCTTGTGAGTAACTCAATAATTATGTATAAATATTTTTTGTGTTTTTATGCATTCAAATGTTTGCATGTTTGCTTATATCTAACGGATATAACCAAATATGCTTGTGTTTTAATGCACCTTTCATTTTATGTATAACATTCTTGTATTTTTATGTATGCCATTTTACATTTTGTATTTTTATGCATTCAAATGTTTGTATGTGTGCTTATGTTTAAGGGTATAAGCAGGTATGCATATATTTGAATGTCTTTGTCATTATATATTATTATTATTTTTTAACATTGAAATGATTTATATGTTTGTGCTCATTTTCGAATGCCCCCAAATATGTATGCATTTGGATGATTATTGTTCTTTTATATTATGTATTTATATACTTTACCACTCCATGTTTAACGTGGGAAGTAATATAGTACCCTCAATTGTAACTATTCGCAAAAATTTTAAATTTGTTTTTATGTTTAAACTTATGTTAAAATTTGCGTAAGCAAAATTTTTGCATAAGTACATCAAATATCGTATGTAAAGCCACGTTTCATTGACATAATCAGTCAGATACAAAATCAGAAGACTCACTCGAAGATTCTCCCTCCCGAGCTCCTCCAAATATCAAATTACGAGAAAACGAAGAATTCAAAAAGGGAGTCCAATTAAGGAAAAGCAGTGACATCCACATTCTACTTATAAAGAAAAAGAGTATCTCAACGTCTGGCAACTTTTATTCCTTATTCATTGAATAAATTATTTGTTTTATAACTTTTAAATTTTTCGTCTCAAATCATATAGAGGCCTACATCATCAAAAAAACAAATAACATCAAAGAACTACAATAAGGGCATATATATATATATATATATATATATATATATATATATATATATATATATATATATATATATATATATATATATATATATATATATATATATATATATATATATATATATATATTATTATCTATTTACCCCTGGGTTTCTTGAAAAATATATTTTGAGAGATATTTTATTACACTTATTAGAACATTTTAAAAACACTTAAAACAAATTATGTACACGAGCTTTCGCCTCTGTTTCGCGGAGGCCTCTTTCTGGTGATCTGAGCAACGCGTGTGTTCTTTCTTCTCCATCTTGTATGTGCTATTGTAATGATTGGTTATCCAATATGTTTCTATAGAATGATGAACTTTTCATTATGTTATTTTGTATGCTATCTATTTTGTAGTCTCCAGAGGTCAAATTAAAGTTTGGGATGTTATGTATATAAAAAGTCTCTGAAATTTTTCTTTTATTGTTATTGTTGATATATTTTATTATATTGCTATTATTGGGGTTTATTTGATGTTTTTTGTTTGATGGTGTTGTGAAAGGTCTGAATTTTGGTTGTCTGTTTGTAGGGCATGTTTGTGTTGGTAAATTCTTATATTGTAGTCTGCTGTTTCACCTTTAAATTTATTGTTGCAATGTGTGCATGTAATTGTGTAGATGCAAGGTTGGTTTAGGCTGCGGGATTTATTGGGTTTTATTACTTTTTTAAAATGATATTATTGGAAGAGATTAGGGTGATGTTTTCTGGTATATATTTTTTATTGTGTTGGATGTTTATGTGTGGTACGTGTAAATATGTTTTGTATTTTGTGTTCATTTAGCTCACCGTGGTCAGGACTTGACACTCCTGATTTACCAACTCAAGGGTAAGGGTCCAAACCGACTAAGGGACATTATATATATGTACAAATAATGATGCGGTTTAATGCATTATCCTTGTGTATACAACGTATCCCGTTTAAAAATTACTCTGTGTGAAACCTGACCCGAGTGTGAGCGGGGAGGTCTGCCGGAGGTCGATGTCACACCAAAGACATGTCTTGTTCCTCTCGGGAAGGTAGGTAACCTTTCAGAGGAAAGTGGCGGATTTTTAGCTTATCGTATCAGCAGGGAGGGGTAACACTCTGGATTACCATCTCAAGGGTAAGGGTTCAAACCCACTAAAGGACATTATATATGTACAAATAATGATGCGGTTTAATGCATTATCCTTGTGTATACAAAGTGAAGTCCCGTTTAAAAATTACCCAGTGTGACCCTTGACCCGAGTGTAAGCGGGGAGGTCTGCCGGAGGTCGATGTCACACCAAAGACATGCCTTGTTCCTCTCGGGAAGGTAGGTAACCTTTCAGAGGAAAGTGGCGGTTTTCAGCTCATCGTGGTCAGGAGGTAACACTCCTGGTTTACCAACTCAAGGGTAACGGTTCAAACCCACTAAGGGACATTATATATGTACAAATAATGATGCTGTTTAATGCATTATCCTTATATATATATATATATATATATATATATATATATATATATATATATATATATATATATATATATATATATATATATATATATATATATATAATTATTTTTATATTTTTCTATATGTTTATTTAAGTTTCATATTATTATTATATATATATATATATATATATATATATATAAATATATATATTGTTTTATATATATATATATATATATATATATATATATATATATATATATATATATATATATATATATATATATAAATACATACATAGTTATATATATATATATATATATATATATATATATATATATATATATATATATATATATATATATATATATATATATATATATATATATATATATATATATATATATTTTTATAATATATATATATATATATATATATATATATATATATATATATATATATATATATATATATATATATATATATATACGGTATATATATATATATAGGTATATATATATATATATATATATATATATATATATATATATATATATATATATATATATATATATATATATGAAGTTTAAAAAGAAAGATGTTTGGAATTATATAAGGAGAAAAGAAAAATACTAAAAAGTGCATACGTAGGAGAAAAAAAAAG